>LGSN01000011.1:0-150305 GCA_001314375.1 Phytophthora podocarpi
GTGTCTCACTCTCGTTGAGTACCGACCAACCAAGTCAGCCATTTCCAGAGCCTAGTCGAACTCGGCTAGCTCCGTTCTACATATTCCCGTGCCCTCCACCAAAGGATGGACGATGGCGCGTGTAGCGCTTTTACGGGTCGCCGAAGCAAATGCAATTCGGCCAGAAGTGTTATGGCACCCTGGCTTCTCAGGCGTACCGACTCGCCGAGTTCGGCGAGGTTTGTTTCTTTCGCGCGGAGCGAGAGACACCCTTCCCGAGCCAACCTCGATCTCTTGGCGCTACCAGTCAATACCCTACAAGCTATGTCTCTCGGGTATCAACGGCAGACATAATCCAGCCCGTGCAGGGACTTACCGGATAGTGTACACTTGTCTTGGACTTGGAAAATACTGCTCTGTTTATCTCATATCTTTCGGGAGTCCTGAAAGGACTCCTCCTCCTACTTCCTTTGTGTTCCTATACAAATATCAAGTGCTAATGGAGTGGTTTCACAACCACTGTGACTCTACGCCGAGCTCTCTACGCCGAGCTCTCTGAGCGACTCTTTGGCTTGACGACTCCTCAGCCTGGCGAACTTAAGATCTCTGCGACTCTTGAACTCTGCGACTGTAAGGACCGATTTATCTGTGTGGTCTGGTCCGTTCTATGCCAAGATCACGCAACTTGGAGCCGAGATCACCCAGTCTAGTACTGGACCCAACGTTCCCGGCGGCATACCGATGATATCGTCAGAACAGGAATCCATATCACCGGATCCAGGGCTAAGATTGTTTGGCTCAATGCCCGACGTTTTAAGCTGGATAGTTCGGACGGTGTGATGTCCATATCAACCTTCAGATACTTAGACCACTCAGATTTGCCCTCTCTGGATAGGTCGGAATAAACAACGATTCACCACCAGGAAGCCAACGCTTTTGATATTTTAAATGTACGTCAAGTCAGGCTACACTAGTCACAGCATTTAACCTTAGTGGTGAAATAGTGTTAGTTGGTATGTAGAGTTACTAGCACTAAATAGCATCATAGCAGACCATTACAGCCATTTCATGGGTAAACCAGTCGACGAGATGGTTGCATATTCAGAAGAAGAGCAGCTAGAGGCTTCAGTGTAAAGCCCGTGTGGAATCCCAGTCAATAGCGACTAACACTATGCTCCTGCACCGCAGCTACTGTTAGTTTATATTAGCCTTAGTAACGCTAATTTCAGTGATCTTGTACTTGACGACGGCTCGGAAAATAATTTTAGTAAGACTAAATGCTGGCACTAGCGTAGATTTGAATACTCATGTTGTCACCAGCTTGCTTCGATGTTATATTCAGCATACAGCGGTATGAACACCTTCTCCATTTTCCATTGGCTAGGCCACCTATCTTTATTCTCCCCCGGAAACGAACTTAGCGATGTCTAGAATCTAGGGTTAGGTAGCAGGTCGACGAGGCGTGGTACGCGATCGTCGATCAGGGCGTGCACGATGGCTAAGGATTTACTGTTCCATCTATGTCACAATAACTTACTTGAAGTACATGCATGACCTCCACATGTGGAAAAGCCGCCAGTAGAGAGTCTAGGACGCCAGTATACACGTTTCTGATCATCAGCGAATACTAGCAAACAAAAACTGACACGAGCAAACACAAATCACGAGATTTGGCCACTGGAAAACACTTTTTGGGTGACTAGCAAACAGACATAAAAGTTCAATGATGCACTGTCGACGTGCCACTGTACACAAAAAGACCATCCTGTTCACAATAATCTGACAAAGTCATGTTATTGTGAACTGCACTATTGTTCACATTAATCTGACAAGGTCATGTTATTGTCCAGTATTGTTCACAATAATCTTACCAGGACAGGTTATTGTCGACCCCTTTGAGTGTGCCCGCTCCTACTACAAGACGTTTTGTCGTGTGATAATATCATCCGTGGGCGTGCGGCCTACGGACTTCACAGAGTTTGATCACTAAATAGAAACCACTGACAGATGCAAACTGCAGCGATAATCCTATAGCGTCTGCTATCTTCATTCGTTGATCTTGTGACTAGACCGATTGTGTGAATGTACGATGATCAGCAGGCGCGAGGCAAGTGGTTGTTGGACTTCTTGGATGAAGATGAAGACGACTCCGCCATTTTCAGTTCATTCCTACTCGGTCGAGCTCTGTCACTTGAACGTCCGAAAGCTGGGGCCGGCCGAGCTGCTAACAGACGTCGCGACCCGCACGGACGCACCGCTCGTTTGATGGATCAGTATTGATCGAACGCCCAGTCTATGACTCCACCGACTTTCGACGCCGCTTCCGAATGAGCTAGGGTCTTTTCATCAGACTTCACGATGCTGTAGTCAGCTACGACAATTGTTTTGTTGCGAAGCCTGAGACAACCGGCAAGCTTGGCATCCCTGGATTTTTTACAGTCACGGCGGCTTTACGTGTGCTAGTGTATGCATCGTCGGCCGACTCAGTCGATGAAAACATGGAAATGTCACTGTCTAGTGTTCTCGCCTCGCTAATTCATTTCTGTGAGGCGATATTTAGGTGTTCGGGTCGGAATATCTTCGTTCGCCACGTGAGGACGATGTTGGTGTTGAGAATTAAGACATTATTCCTACCAAAGCTAATGCGCCCTAAATGTGGCTGTATAGACGCATCGTTGGCGTTGCTCTAAGGCTTCTATATATAAGGGATTGCTGGTGGCGTTGCTCTTAGTGTACCCGTAGCAAATGGTTGTCATTTGAAGTTTAAGTACCGTTGTGTTCGCCAGGCAATGCGTTCTCAAGCCAGCAACCAACTTGTTGGGGTTCCAACCGTGAGTAGGGCGCAGTTAGCTTTGGTAGGAAGCATGTCATAATTCTCACCACCAGTGCTACAAGGTTCGATTTCATAGGAAACGGTAGGCGATATGATGTTTGATCAACATCTCAACACATGTCCGTTGAGTGTCGACGAAGACAGGAGTGAAACATGGGATCATGCAGCAAATGCTCTTGGCGAAAGTGCATTTAGTTAAGGTTTATCATTTCCCCAGCGACTTGATGCGGACGCACGATTGGTAAGCGCAGAAACACCATGAAGTTTTGAAATTGCATCAGTATTGTCACCTGAGCCGGACGAGCAAGAACTACTACCGTGTCCATCAGAATGTCATCCCACCCGTGCCAACAGCAGGCAAAAAAATGAGCTTCCAATCGAGGCCTCTCCACCACCGGCTCAACGTGTCCCGTTTCGGCGTCAGCGAGGACGTCCACCTCTAGCCTCTCGTGCGTAGAATATACAGTATTTGTTGCGGTAATGCTCGAAGTAGATAATGAAGCTGTGGAGACTCACTCCAACTTGTAGCTGCTTCAAATATTCGGTAACAAGTATTTTATATCCTGCAAGCCAGCGGGTTGTGTAGCGAACGTTCCAATCTCCTTATGATCGCACATATGAACGTTGGCCTCGACATGTCCTCAAATATTCAACAATTAATGGAGGCTCAGCTGACGTCTCCACGCCGGAATGTCTGTCACACAGGATCTCCTACTGTATTGCAGTTTGGCCAACTACTGCACCTCCAGCACATACTAATTCTAATCATTAACACCAACGTGACCTTATCTTGATGGTTCCCTCACAGGCAACGACCAGGCTTACCCTCACACTCGTCAGTAACGTATATACCAACCTCAATCCCAGAACCTTGCTGCTAAACCCTGTCCTGGTATTCAATCCGCCATCAAGGACTACACATCAACTCCTCGACTGTTTCCTGTCGACTCATGCGATCCTAAACAACGCTCCTAAATCCGCACCCCTCTCTACACGACATATTTGGAGAGTATCTTAATCACTTGTGGTGATCAAGACGGTTTTGTTTAGCTCAGCCATTACATCACACCATACGACCGATTTAACACCGCACTGACAATGGAGACCAACTTCCTGTCCCCGTGCTCGTTGTGTATTGTCATATTTGTCGGACAGCGTACCTCGTATGGCCATTCGTCCACTTACACCAGCTTCCCAGCCGTCCGAGTACCTCTCGGCAGGTCCTTCAGCCTTCTTCCTGAGACCTTCCACCGCCTTGACCACCATCGACTGCCCCCGACTCGATATATCCCAAGTGTCGTCTATTTGCTGTCTCTTCAATGCGATCTTCCTTGTGGTCTTTAGGTGGTGGTGATCGCTCCACCCTGAGCTTCGTCATCCATCCTGTGTGTTTCTACGACCTTCATTTGACTGTAGGTACGCCTATGGCTTCTGTCTTTATGGCGCATAGAATCACCTGTGGTAAGGTACGCATCCATCTTAAAGCAGTGTCATAGACACTTAAGACACCCACAGGCGTCGTCGAGCTGATATCGCCCATCCGATAGTCCCTCGAGCGCTGTACCAGCCTGCATTGTTACAATCATACTCCTGTTGAAGTTACTTTATTGTGAATGATGTCATGTTAATGTGAGCGAACCCTTCGTTTGCATTAATGTGACCTTGTTCACAACAACCTGACCTACTATTTTATTATGAACGATGCCAGTTTATTGTGAACAAATGCGTTGCTCACAATCATGTGACTTCGTTCACAATAAAATAGTTGGTCATGTTACTGCGAGCAAAACCTTCGTTCACAATAAAAATAAATGGATCCCTAGACTGGTTCGGTGCCAAACCTCATGAGTGTGTGGTGGTCCATCTCGGAGCTATGGCTGTGAGTTCAGCTCGCCTAGTCACTTCTTATTGAAAATCAATAGTAGCAAAAACGGCATTCATCGAAGTCAGTCAATACGAACTGTACACTACCGGTAGTGAAATTTAGAGGCACTCTAGCTTTCCCACACACAAAGATCGGTGCCAAACCTCAGAGCTCTACGGCGACTCACCTCGGAGCTATCGTCGCGAGTCCAGTGCGTCTGGTGGCTCGAGAGTTGCCAGCTATGTGACGTGCGTTACACCATCTTCAAAAAGTGTACCGTGTTATCCTCCCTAAGTCTGAGCATATAACTGCTACTTATTATCAGAGCAGCGCAACGGTTTTAACACCAAAGTGTTTGCCACCGGCTTGTTGTGTGTGTTTACTGGTGCCGTTTGTTGTCTACTGGCGTGTAAAAGCCGGCAGTGATATGCTCGGATTTAAGGAGACTAACACGGTACTTTTAAGATGGTGTAACGCACGTCACGTAGACATCAGCCCGGCGACGCTCGAGTCACCAGACGCACTAGACTCGCGACGATTGCTCCGAGATCAACCACCGCACACTCATGAGGTTTGGCAGCGAGCTTCACGGGTATGATAGCTAGAAACACCTTAAATGTCACTAGTGTACTGACTGACTTTGATGAATGCCGGTTTTGATACTATCAATTTCAATCAGAAGTGACCAGGCGAGCTGAACTCGCGGGAATAACTCGCCGTAGCGTTCGGAAGTTTGGCACTGAGCTTCATGTGTGTGATATCTAGAAGATCCTTAAATTTAACTCATATACGGCTCAGATTGAATGACTTTCATGTGCTTACTTTTATGAAATTGACTACTACCACAGCAAGCCCTTAAAAGCATAATGACATTGTCTGTAGCACAAGTACCTAAGAAGGTCTCGACTCCGTTTACCCGGAGCGCTTGAACCGCAAACTATCTCGAACGCAACCAGCACGAAGCGGCCACAATTGTAGTAGTCCTTTTGAATATCAAGTGTCGACTCATCGGCTGAATATGGTATCGTTTCTTGGGCTTTGGCGGGGGTGACAGCAGAGGCAAGATTGCCATAGCAACAGCTTTAACATTCTCCGCGTAGCTCGAGCACATCGGGTCGTAAATGAACACATCAGCCTCAGTGAGGTTGATCATTATGCCGCACCAGTGCATGCCGTTGCGGTTAATTGACACCAGCACGGTTCTTTCGATAGGCAGAAGAAAAGCTTAGTCTAGTCCCTGGTGTTCACGCCGATTGCTCCATCAACCACGACTGCGAGAGATGTCGGGTCGATCCACACAACATCCGATCGGGCCCAGAACAATTTCTGCAGCATCGTATTCACGGTGGCATCAATAAGCGATCTCCTACCAACGATATCCAGAATCTCTCTCTGCAGTAGGAAAATGTTAGCACCTGAAAAAGGTTATCAGCAGTTGAACACGGTACTATACAGCAGAGAATATCGGCAGTGTTTTCAACCTTTCCTCAAGCCGGGGGTCTCGCAAGACGAGAAATGCTGGATCAACAGGTGTAGTGACGTCGGTCTGTGCAATAAACTCTAGAGCTTTCGTCACGCCTTCGAAAGTCTTGATCACGCTGTGCCAACAAGTCATAGTTGCTGTGATAATCGTTGTGATGCTCCCTACGTCGCTTGTCTCCAAAGCGACGTCCTTTTCGGCCAGGCCTTACTTCTTCTTTGCAACGCCGTAACTTCCGCAGCACAGCTCCTAATGCCTGCATTCGGCAGAATAAGGGTGACTTGAGCTGGAGGGGTTATTGCGCGTGACGGCGACGTTTTTAGCACGCACGCAACTATCTTGGGGTTTTGGGCAAATTGAAAAATCTCAAAGCTCTGGAACATACTTGCTGCCCCATAAGTTAGGGTTTTCGCTAGCAATACATTCAGTGAGCTTAGGCTTAATTTTGTACTCCCCAACGACCAACTGACTTGTCGACTTGAACGGTATCCCCCCTGGTTTCTCGGACGCCGTCCTACTCCATGTCCCCCACTGTGTCCTCCACCGCCTGCGCGTCATCCTCCACTACCTGCGCGTCGCTCTCAACCAAGTCCTGAGTCGCCCGCGCATCGCCCTCCCCGTGTCCTGCGCAGCCATCTCGGCGCTCTCAGGCGATTGGGCACCAGCTGGCGCTGCCGTCTTTGTGTTCGGGGTTAAAATGTTACATGAATCACCTGACGCATGACCGCTTGTTATTATCGTTCAAAATGAAAACATTCGGGTCTGGTTTGATAGTATGACATCATATCAGCGTACGATACTTTGCCGTCCTCACGCAAACATGTCTTGTAGAAGTCCAGCACTGCTTCCTCATACTTGGTCAGCTTGAATTTGCGACCCCCTCACGGCATACGAAAGCGACCCACAACTGCAGACGGCAGTGCATCCATATTCTAGTACTTCTTTTTCCAGCTTAGAAGCATTGGCCTCAGCACTTCCAGATGCCGCACGGCGTCCTTTGTTTTCCACTCAGGATGTCTTTTCCAGCGTTGGATCTTCGCGCACTGCTCTTTAACGGGCGTCTTCTTACCCATGGCCTTCGAAGGGGAGGTATAGAACTGAGGCCACCCGTGAACTTCACGCAGTTCATAATGTCAGTTTGATGTAAACCGGTCTAGGGATCAGTTTATTGTGAACGATGGTATATGATCACAACAACCTGACCAACTATTTTATTGTGAACGAAGTCACGTTATTTGAGCAACGTCTTTGCTCACAATAAACGAACTTGTTCATAATAAATAGTAGGTCAGATTGTTGTGAACAAGGTCACATAAATGTGAACGAAGCGTTTGCTCACATCGTTCACAATAAAGTAACTCCAGCAGGAGTATGATTGTAACAATACAGGCTGGTACGGCTCTTGGGCGCTCTCGGATGCACGATAACAGCTCGAGGACGTCTATGGGCGTCTAAAGTGTGTATGGTCGTGTTTTAATATGGATGTGTACATTGCCACAGGTGGTGCAATGCGACGTAGAGGCAGAGTAATAGGATAATCTGCAACATAACAAGACGCTCGGCTAGGCAAAAGGAAGGTCGTAAGAACATGCCGAGTGGATGGCGAAGCTCAGGGTGGAGCGCTCACCCCACCATAGACCACAACGAAGATCGCAGTGAATTGTCATCTGAGCCGGACGAGCTAGATATACTACAGTGGCCCTCAGCAATGACATACCACCCGTGCCAACAGCAGGAACTAAATGAGCTTCCCTGGCTTGCTCGCTGAAGGCCGCTCACTTCAGTTTTGAAGACCAAGCAAGCAGACAACAAGACCCGCCTCTCCTCGCCCATTTCGGATTGAGCTGATGGCCATTGTATATGCACTCATTAATGTAATTGATCATTTGACCCCCAACGAGAGGAAACTGTGTCAGATTATTGGGAACAGGACGGTCTTTTTGTGTATGGTGGCGCGTCGACAGTGCATCATTGAAGCTGGATGTTTGCTAGTCATCCAAAAAGTGGCCAAATACCGTGATTTGTGTTTGCTCATGCCATGTTTTGTTTGCTAGTGTCGCAAAAGTGTTCGCTGATGGCCAGACGCATGTATATTGGCGTCCTAGACCCCTCCACCTCAGTAATCCTTAGCTAAACCAACCGAAGAAGGTTGACTCTCGCGTGGCCAGCTCAATGGCGTTCGTGCGCACTAGCACATCGAGGGCCCCAAACGTGTTTTCAGACGCAACATGATACGTTAATGTCAATTGCATACTAGTTGATTTTGAGGCGGGGAATCTTGATTTGCTTGACCTGCCAGATCGCCTTTACACTTCTCGCGAACCTCTTGTCAACCCTTTCACTACCAGCCGCCTGGTAAAGACAAGATGTTGTTTCTAACAATAGCCAATAGGATTCGTGAATGTCCTTTTATTTAACCAATAGGAATCGTTGGTGTACTGCCCTATGGAGCTAGTAAAATCATGTCTGACGTAATAAAACGCTAGCTAAACCCTGTCTTGCATTTGTGTGGAGCAAAAAAATAGACAGAGCAAAATCCTCCCTCCCCATATACACCGTTATGGAACCGCGCTATTGTGAATGCTGCCAAGCCGCCCCGTGTGACTGGGACACATACGGCCGAGATCTCCTTGGGAGCCGGCATTGACTTCTCCAGACATACAAGATGCCGCGTCCTAGCAACATCAACAAGGCGCTCTATCAAATCTACTACTACCTAAAGCACGGTAGATTGGACCAGCATCCAAGCTTCCAGCTCCCTGTATGTATCTCTAGAGAGCTAAGCAGAGATAGACACTTGACTTTGCAGAAATGTAGGTACACTATCTCATGGCATGGTTGTATTCTGTAGATATTGTGCAGGCTGGAGATAGCAGTGGTGAGGAGCGTTTACGGTCACAAGAAGAAGAAGATGAAGCGGATGCCAATAGGCGCGTTGTAGTGGCAGTGGAATTGTCAGGGCGGAGACCGATGGATTGCGTGGTGGCTGGCGAGACTAAGACGACCACCGCTGCGCTGCTTGACTTCGGGCGGTTAGCATATGGGCACGAACGGCATCAGGTCGACGGCAGACGTAATGGAGTGATGGAGTGAGGAGTCATGGCGGCAACTGCAATTGCCGTTTGTGTACTTCATCGCAGGGATGGTAGCCGATATGTAAAGCTGGAGGACGGCTACGCAGCAGCGGCCGTGTTGTGCTGCATGCGTGCTTGTTCGCGGCGCCGGCCGCATTGACGTGTTGGTGGGCTCCATCACGGCGGTGGCAATAGTGTGTTGGTGAGCTCCATCCAGGTGGTTGCGGCCGCGATAGTATGATAGTAGGTGGCGGCGAGTGACACAACGGTGACCGCCACCATATTGCATTGGAAGATCGACTGCGAGTCGGTGGCGGACGCATCGTATTGAAAGTGCGTGTAATGACGGCAGCACTGGAGTGGTGGAGAGTAGCATCAGAGAAGTAAAGAGGACTTTAATCAACGAAATCCCAGGGGTGACAAGAAATTATGATGCAGCTACTCAAAGTCTTCTAGACTTCGTCCTAAGGCCACAGTCACTGCTCAGGCAGCCTGGGTTTACTTATGGGGGTGATTGAGTCGTTCTTGCGTCGATGCTCCTTGAAGGGCGCCTCACCGACGGAAGATGAAGCCCCCATATCTAGCGCATGTCGAACGCTTGATGTTGCAGCGGTGAACACGTCCCGGAAATGCAGAGCAGCAAAGCACTCCACATGGAAGCCGCGTGTACACTCGGTGCACCCCACCGCGCCCGACGTCGTATTCCTCGCATACTGCATATCATACAGAACAACTAGCCGCCTGACTTATCAGTGGAATTTGGGGTGAGGATATGGTGACTTGTGTCAACACCAACGGTAGAAACCACAGAGGCAGCCTTCCGTTTTGCGGTGCGCTTACGCTTCAATTCCGAAGCAGTCAACGATTCAGCGATTCGTCGTTTGAATTCGTGAAGGCTGACATTGCGAACTTCTTGAGGCTTCACTTGTCGGTACAAAGCGTACGCATTTATGAGACACAGGTCTAGTGCCCAAGTAAAGACCGACATCGAGAGCCTTGCCTCTTTCGTTCGAGTTGGATTTGTGCTTCGCAGCTGGTCGACTCGGTCAACCGCGTTCATTGTCAGATTGTACGCGCCAATTATGGCGGGGACCATGAAAGTTCTCCTGTCCATCATTCCATTACCTGTCCAGCGCCGTATTGGATAAAGGCCGTGGCAACAGGCAGCGGCAACTGGGTCCGAGCTGGGTAGCGATCGAGCAGGAACGGTGTCGCGCAAGTCGTTGGTGTAAAATATCACCACCTTCTTGTCCTTTAGAACAACAAAACCAGCGTTGGCGACAATTGAAACCGGCCCTATGTAGCTACTCCTCGAATTTTGGGGCAGTTGTTGCTGCCGACGCTTATGCTCGGCTTGTCGCTCCTGTCAACCTGGCTGTGGCTCAACTGCAGCCACCAGCTCCCACGATCCTCGCTCCATCGCTGCCACTCGTCCTACGGCACGTGTCAATTCGTCTTTATTCCACTTGTCCGCCAGATTTAGTCGAACCGTTCCAAGCAGGCGGGTTTCATCATCGGTGAACCTCTTCAGAGCGCTAGCAAGATAGTGTCGTGTGTAGAAGTTATTGCAGATCAAGGCGTCTACCAGATGGGGCCACATGCGTTCGGGTCTGGTGGCCCATCATTGCAACCCACAGAGCTGACGGACTACCTGCGGCCACGTGTACATCGGTGAGGCTAAGAGTGTTGCGAAGGGGCGTTCTCAGATCAGGAAAAGTTGCTGTTTATCGATCCGGTGGTGTCGTAGCCGTCGAGTTACCCGAACCGTTGTCCCAAACACAGTGAATGTATAGCGATCTCCACCCTACAGCAGCGTAGAACCGCAGTGCATACTAATCCGGTTTTGACGAATGTACGATTTAGCCTTAGTCCTCACTTTCGTCCTGATACTGTTTTCATCCAGGCTGCTTGTACCGTACGGAACAGCAAGTCCAGCAAATTTCTTTTAAGCAGTGTACGACTATGCCATAATGGGTCGTTAGCCATAACTTCCTCGGTTGCTACGTTGGGAGGGTGTGCTTTGAAGTTACTTCGAATTTCCTGAAAACGATTCCTCGCCATGATTTCGCTGAAGTCATCACTACCCAGAAACCTCTTTGTACTCCAAAAATCCGAGATTTCATTCAGCGAGATAATGCTCATTGCAAGCTCTAGGCCAATGTAGGCATCGAGCTCACTCTCTGACACAGCTTGCAGAGCGCTCGCTTCCAGTTTTCCATTCGTCCATCTCCGCAAAGCACCTTTGAAATTCGACGAGAAGAAAGGTCCAAAAAGCCCGGTCTCGCCTCCTAGCATATATGTCCTGCGTATTCTGCCTTCTTGCAGAAGTATCAACCCGCTCTCAGTTGACAGCGAATCAATGTACTTGTTCTCTTCTTCACCACGTGCATCAGCGACCACGGTCTGCGCGTTATCTGGTCTATCTTCCTCATCTGCGTCGTCCAACAAGATGCCTGAGTCCTCCACTACTATCGGTTCTCCGAAATCATCTTGGCCACCCGCTTCTAAAAGCGAGTGGAAGCCCATCGTGCAAATTGAACAATGAAACAGCAAAACCCATCGACACATAGTTTCGTAAACATACAAGAATTTCAATAGCATCATTCCCTATCCAAAGCTATGCCTGACCTCAAGGTCAATACTTCAAGCTGCACCAGTGGAAGTTCCATGTTTATCAACGTTAGCCCATTCTACATTGCAGTTGTGTACAGCAGCGATCTAGGGCTCGGTAGCGGGCCGACGCCACCAGCCGGCGCCACGTCGACGACGTGGACGTTGCCGGCAGCGACCTTGGACTTAGTAGCGTGCTATTCGCGTCGGCCGGCACCAAGTTGACGAAGAGCACGTTGCGGGCAGCGAGCTTGGGGGATGTGTCGTGCACCCAACATCCTTCATAGTAGTCGCTTCAACTTGAAGCTGTCAACCAGAGTGAAGGTCAGAAACAATGCTGTTCGATTTTTTAGATATCTGTAAAAACCGATTTATTTACTAAATCCACCGGGATTATCCTACTAAATACGACGTATTCTGACGAGACGGAATGAGCCAAGGTGCTTGCCTTACAATCGTGATAGTCGCAAAGCATCAATGGGCTAGTCGTTGGGGGCAGCAAAAGCGTGGTGGCAGTTGCATGGTTGTGGAGAACAAGTGTAGGTGGTGGGGTTGGGAATTGTAGTCGAGGTAATCGGAATGAGTGTGGATACAGTTGCATTGAAACGGTGGTGATCGGCATGTAGGTGCTAGTGAGCAGTAAGAACGTGGCGTCGGGCGTATGGAATAGGTGTGTTCGAGGGAGGTTGAAAGCGGCAGATGTGCGGCGGAGATGGCAATAGGTTGGCGGTGGTAGCAAACCGTGAGTGGATGAGACTAAAGAAGACAATAAATGTTATTTGCAATTGCTTCGTTTGGGGTGACCCGCCAACATACTGAAGCTACTTTACGAAAGGATTACTAGGGCAGCAATCCCAAGAAAACCACTGCTCGAGAGACATAGCGCAGAGCCTTTCGAAGTATGCCGAGTCATGGCGGCAATGAACATGCCCCGATTTCCACCCAGGAACAATGAAGCCGTTTAAGGCCGAATGTTGTGCCCACGTCAACACTTGGTCAATATCTCCAAGAAGTATCTGAAGCCTTTTGCAGGAGAATAAGGCAAGATCTATCTGCTTATGATGATTCATCCAGTCAGCATCATCGACTTCTTGCGCCAAAAGCTCATTCGCGAACTTCTTGTACGAATTCATCCTCTCGGTGAGTGCTTGGTATCGAACTTGCACCATTCACTCGGATATCTAGCCGTAAACTTGCTTTAGCGAATTAGTATTGTAGCTAAACATAGGGCGAATTTTTGTACTTACCGTCGACCTCACCAAAGAAATCTGTGCATGGAGACCTGCAAGGCAGCGCACGTCGTCCTCAGGATTCGAGACAGCTTTATCACCGATGAATTGTTGTATATCTTCGGGGTACATTTTTCTCACAACGTAGTCAACATGATTGCAAGCACCACGCCTACAACGCGCAAACTGCGAAAATAACAAATTATGTTGCATGAGGAACGCAGATAGAAGATAGATTACAACAAAGTACCATTACCGATCTGTTATGACATCCAGGCAGTTTTTCCACAGGCGGAAAGAATGAGCGAAACTTCGCTTCCACTGTGGTAGAAACAAAAATGCGTATGCTTTTACACACGCACACTGCGTAGTATCAATATCATCCTGACCTTCACTCTGGTTGGCAGCTTCAAGTTGAAGCGACTACTGTGAAGGATGTTGGGTGCACGACACATCCCCGCAAGGCCAACCGTGCAACGGTGACTTGACCACGTCGTCGACGTCGACGTGCACGTGGCGTCGATGCATATGCATAGGAATCGCAATCAAATTTGAATTTGGCGCGCGATCTCGAACAGGCATCAAGGCTTGAATTTGGCGCCAGGTTCGAATGTCTAGATCCCGCCAATCACAAGCTCAAACACACGCACTTCGTCTGCCGATTGGCTGAATTCTAAGCGCTCCTTGGAGCGCTGGTTGATGCAGTACGCTGGCGCCGCAGCCGAGCTGCGCTCCAATCCGGATCATTCTCCATTTTTCGTCGCACCACTCAAGTGACATTCAAGACGCCACCTGCATGACCACGGCCAGGTTCGTCATGATGCCGGCCGACGCCACCAGCACGCTGTCCATCCCAAGCTTGCTGCCTTGAACGTGCACGTCTTCAACGTGGTGCCGCCCGGCGCTAACAGCACGCTGCCAAGTCCAAGGTCGCTGATGTATCCGTGCTTATCATCCATTTGCTGGCCGGCTCCGCCAGCCCGTTGCCGAGCCCTAGATTGCTTCAGCGGTCGTGCACGCCTTCAACGGGAGATGAGCCATCGGATGGCAGCGCTGTCACGCAGGGAAGGCCCAGTAATGTGCCATGGATAGCTTGGTGTACATTTATTGGCGCTGCGGTTAGGAACAGCCTTGGATAGGGAATAATACAATTGAAGACGTTGTATGTTTACGAAACTATGGGCTGGTGGATTTTGTTGTTGTATTCTTCGATCATCTTCTCTCGCTTTATAGAAGCGGGCGATTTAGGGGACCGATAGAAGTGGAGGGCTCAGGATGATTTGAACGAACTTCTCTGAGAAGTCGAGCGGCTAGTTGTTCTGTACGATATGCAGTATGCAAGGAATACGACGTCGGGCGCGGTGGGGTGCACCGAGTGTACACGCGGCTTCCATGTGGAGTGCTTTGCTGCTCTGCATTTCCGGGACGTGTTCACCGCTGCAACATCAAGCGTTCGACATGCGCTAGATATGGGGGCTTCATCTTCCGTCGGTGAGGCGCCCTTCAAGGAGCATCGACGCAAGAACGACTCAATCACCTCCATAAGTAAACCCAGGCTGCCTGAGCAGTGACTGTGGCCTTAGGACGAAGTCTAGAAGACTTTGAGTAGCTGCATCATAATTTCTTGTCACCCCTGGGGTTTCGTTGATTAAAGTCCTCTTTACTTCTCTGATGCTACTCTCCACCACTCCAGTGCTGCCGTCATTACACGCACTTTCAATACGATGCGTCCGCCACCGACTCGCAGTCGATCTTCCAATGCAATATGGTGGCGGTCACCGTTGTGTCACTCGCCGCCACCTACTATCATACTATCGCGGCCGCAACCACCTGGATGGAGCTCACCAACACACTATTGCCACCGCCGTGATGGAGCCCACCAACACGCCAATGCGGCCGCAGCCGCGAATAAGCTCACCAGCAGCACAAGGCCGCCGCCATCGCGATATCACCCACCATGCCTTCAATGCGCTCGCTTCGCCGCGATGCCGCACATTTCCTTCGCCACACGTCCAGCCCCGCCCGAAGTCGATCATCTTCTTGCAATGCGGCGGTGGCTGTCTTAGCGTTACCCACCACATCGGCCACCGCCTCACGCTTTGACAACATCTCCGCTGCGCTACAACGAGCACAACTTGAGCTCACCTCGAGAGTTCCAAATTTGGGCCGGGAGCAGAATTGCACCTGCGCTAAAACCACCCCTGCCTCGCTGGCTATTCGTTAGTGGGAGGTGACGTTTTTTTTTATGGCCTGGTACCACTGCTTTCTGATCAGATCTTACATACCATAGTGTGCATGTAAGCTAATTCTCCCAAACGTCGCTAGGTTTAGGCTACGTTTTGACCAATCACAACGACGGATTCGGGTCCGTACAGACATTATATTGCACATACGGCCACATATTTATTGGTAGTCAAAGGGTTAAAACTCATTTTGAATCCAATGGGTTCTCAGCACGAATCCGGTAAGTTCGAAATTAGTGACACAGGCTAATTTCGAGCTTACTTTTTGAAGTACCTTTTTTACCGTTTTTTTTACAACGTCGAAAATGAACCTTTTTTAGACATTTTTGACGAATTTGTTGTGGTTTGTGATTGGTGGATTGCGACGATGAATTCACCCCACAACGAATCCGTCAAAAATGCAGCTTTTCGGGCTCGAAGCGGCGCCTTCCAGCGATCCACCACTTCTCGATTGTCTGCTACTTCTCGACTGTCTCCGTGACCCGCAAGCGCTTCACACACTCGTCGACGAAAGATGGTGGTGTTCCACGTGAAGCGCGGCGACCGCAGCGAGTTTCTGTTCGAGGCATCGGTCTCCACCAGCAACGACGCGTTGGTTCGCTCCTTGTGCCGGCTGCAGAACCTGCGCCTGCGACTGGCAGCGCTGTCCGATGCACTGGAAGGTTTGGGGCGCTACGGCGTGGCCAAGCCTCCGCGGGAGCAGGGACTGGACGCGTACCAGGAAGGGGCCGCCGACAAACAGCGCGGAGAGTTCTACGAGGCGGATCCGCTGGGCCACCGCACAGGCGAAGGCGTGAGTCCGCAGCTAAGAGACGTCCTGGCGCGAGTGGCCGCTGATGCCAAGACAGCGCTGGACAGCAAGACGCAAGTGGCTCAGCGTGTCTGCATCGAAGAGAGCGAGCTGCTCGAGAAGCTGCAGAATATCCGCGGAGCTGTGGCCATGGCCTTCCCTATGGGTCTGCCGACTCACGACCCTGTGAAGCTCATGCTGGACGCGGAGAGCGCGGAAGAAGCGCTGGCCGACTCGTCGGCTGTGCTCGAAGTCATGCCGGAAGACACGACAGAGCTCTGGTGGGCGGGCAAGCAGTTCTTCCGTGACCAGGACGTGCGCGATCTAGCAGGTAAGAACGAGAAGTCGACGCTGATCGTCAAGCTACAGAAGAAAGGGGGCGGCGCACCGAGTCGGGAGCCTGGGGTGAGCGAGGACGAACGCAAAGCCATGATGGCGTTTTACTTTAAGAAGCAGCAGGAGCTGCAACAGGCGGCTGAAGATGATGCGGAGGATTACATGACGTCGTCCTGGGCGGACCCCAAGGCGCTCAAGAACTCGCTGCGCGGCACTGGTAATATCCGACCCTTTTGATCAGACCACGGCGCAAGCAGTGGCTGTGGTAACTAATGTATACCATGAAAAAAAATCTGTTCACATTGGTGTTTTCCCTGATATCGCACCTCCTGGAGTTGCCTTCCAAGAGCCATGTTCCACACGGCCAAGGATCACAGTCACGAGTCAGACCTGCGACTATGAAGATGCTGATGGAATGAACAACATGAAGACTATTGTTAATATGGCCAAGGTAAACGTGCACACGACTGGCAGTCACACTAAAGAAGAATCTGCGATCTAGGACGCTCGCTTTCATCCTGGGGCTTCAGTCCGGGGTCACCGACCAGCTGAGCCACAACACGGCACACAACTGTGTCGCTGGTCACGTTGACGACTGTGTGTAGCCGATCGACAAGCCAGTCTGTTGCAATGATGAACGCAAAGGCTGCAGGCAGCGCCTCGCTCGGGAACACAGTCTTCCACACGGTCATAATAAGCACGAGACCCGTCGACGGGACCGGCCCAACACCAATAGATCCGATAGCCGATGCCAGCCAAATTGCCAAGTAGTCCGCGGGATCGATCGACACGCCGCTCACCTGAGCCATGAAGACGACAGCGATTGGGGTGCCCACAGCAGCGCCATCCATGCCAATGGTGACACCCAGTGACAACACGAAGCGGTAAAGCCGAGGAGAAACCAAATTGGTAGCGGCGATGCAATCCATGACGATCGGCAGTGTGGCAGCAGAGGACGCACTTGCTAGAGCAAAAAGCTGCGCGCGGACCATCTTCGCCATCCAGTCGAAAGGGTTGGCGTTCCGAATGAAAGTGCGCAGGAGCAGTGGATAAAAGACCAACATGTGAAGCCCCAAGCCGCAGATAACGCACAGACAATACAGTGCAACGCTGCGCAGGAGAACGCGGAGGTCCTCGGAGTCTGCGATGGCTGCTGCCAGCAACAAGCAGATTGCGATAGGCGTGAACTTGATGATCCAGCCGATGAGCTCCATGAACACGTCGTACAGATCGTGGACGACTTCCGTGACCGTCTGGAGTCTGCCGCGAGCGTTGCCACGCGCGAGAATTGCTCCAAACACCACTGCGAACATGACGATGGACAGCAGCGTGCCTCAGCAAAGGCAGACGTGATGTTGTTGGGCACGAGCGCATCCAACTGCAATTGAACAGCATCGGTGAGCGTCAAATCTGCCAGCGCACCGTCCGCACGCTCGTACATGCTGTTGATGTCCCTCTGCAGAAAGAGAGCCGCTGCTTTCCTGTAGTTCTCGTAGCGTTCGTCGGTGCTGCTGTTCAGGTTGGCCACATCGGCCAGTGTGGCGTCCTTCTCGCAGGTGAGACTGCCCTCGCTCGTCACCGCGACGTAGTATCCGATCCTTTCACCGCACTGGAGAGCAACAGGAGCCGCCGCCTCCACCACCACTTTCTCGCCGTTGTGGAAGGTCGGTCGGAAGAGAATCGCCATGGCCACGCCAATGGCAGCAGCGACGCTCGTGGTGAGCAAATAGCAGGCCAGCGTCCGCCCGCCAATGCGTTTGGTGTGTTCGTGCAACGACATGTCCGTCATGCTCACGACGAGGCCGGCGAAGACCAAAAGGGGCACGAGACACTCGAGTGCTCGGATGAAGAGGCGACCGGGGGTGCCGATCCAAGTCACGGCCTGCCCGGGGAGGTCGATGGAGTTGAAGATGAGCCCCAGCACGATGCCCACGATGACGCCGACCACGACGCCGCGCAGGCCGTAGAGCCACTTCTCCCACTTGCTTGGCGGCGTCGATGGCTCTTCGTCCGGTTCGAGACCCGTCTCTACACTGTTGAACGTATCGCGGCTGGCCACACTTGACGGGGGCGTCGCCATGCTCTCGTACGAGAGCGACTGCTGCACGGGAGGTCGAGCGGCGGCGAAGCTCATGGGCTACAGTAGTCGACTGCGCGGGATGCAAGTTGGCGGTGGCTGGAGGCGAATTGAAGAGTGAGGCTGCGCTCGAGAATGCGGTAGACGTACGTCAGGTCAGAAGTGTAGCTAGCAAAGAGCGCATCTTCCTCGTGTCCATGTATGTAGACTGTTGGGTACGTTCTGTACTGGCCAAAATCCACTCGACTCCAACTCCATTCGCATGATAAATAAACAACGGCAATGCTTGTCTTGGAGGTGCAGGTTTGTCGTTGACAACTTGTTCGTTGACAAGCATCGAGTCAAAAATGGTGCAAATCGAGCACTTCAATCACATGTTGGGACACTTCAAGTGCTGTCGTAAACCCCGTCAAACTTTGTTCGAATCCTGTCAAACTTGATGCCTTCCTTCCCCAAGATCAAAAGCAAAGTGACGACGCGTAGGGTACCTACCGATAGGGACCTCCTTGTTGTACCGCTAGAGCTAGTGCCGCCCCCCGCGCTGTCCACGTTGCACCCTTAGCCCCGTCAGATAGAGGAGCGTCTTGTGCATCTTGCTATCCCACTTTCCTCCGCTATGAGCGAGTCTCCCGACCACAAGACGAAGACGAAGAAAAAGACGAAGAATGCCCCCGAGGACGACGCCAAGTCGCAGGCTTCCCGCAGCCGCCGCGTCGACAGCGACGCCATGCGCAGCAGCCTCAGCAGCAGCCTCTCGGACGAGTCCAGCGCCGCATCGTCCCCGTCCCAGCGCCAGCACCAGCGGCCGAGATTCGACTCGAAGGCCTCGTGGGCGGATTCGACGCGCTTCGACATGGGGCGCGCCGACTCGCGGGCTTCGGACATGTCGGCGAGGGACTTGAGACTCACGGGTCTCGGGGGGAGAGCCTCGAGCCACAACCGACAGCGGTCGGACTCGAGGGCCTCGAGGATGTCGCGCACCAGCAGTCGCTCCAGCGTGAGCGGCTCGGTGAGGGGCCGCCAGTCGTCGTTCGTGTCCAACTTTGGCGTAACCAAGGGCAAGAAACGCAAAGACAGCAACGCGCTGTCGACCATCACAGAGAACTGGAACTTGGCAGACGACCAGTTTGGCAGCCCCTTCTCGGAGTTTGATGCACAAGGTAAGGAGACAGAGAGAGAGACACACACAGAGAGAGTGTATGTGTTATGAGCTGATGAGGCTGATGCCGTTGTTGTTGTTACGGTAGAGCAACCCATTCGAGAGGAGCTGCAGCGTGGCTTGACTATCATCAATGACCACACGGTGAGATGATGATAAGGAGGAGGTGGTGGAAGAGGTCTTTTTGCCAGCGCTAATGCCTGTGTGTTTGATGCTTTTTAGACGAAGCTGAAGGAGATTGAGGACGCTATTACGGCGGCGATGTCGGAAGTCTGGGGATACTGGGTACGACTTGTTAGTGGGTCTTTCTTTCTTTGTCTTTGTGGGTTAGTGAGACTGACGTTGGTGATAATTCTTGGAAATGCAGGCGGACCCTATCCAGCTCTACCTTCACCCAGCGGAGCGTGTGGATGTCCAGGATCTGATCAAGACGGACAATGAGCTATTCAACAAGGTTCTTACGGTATTTTCCGTGTTGTGCGATGAAATCTCGGAGCTCAAGGTGACGGTGGAAGACAACTTCTACCCGGCGCTTATTATGTTCGGCCAGGCGTGCCATGGAGAGGAAGGCAACGTGAAAGCCGGTGAGGATGAAGTCCACATTGGACGCATGCTTGCGTTCTTCCAGGACATATCCAACTTTGTGGACCGATGCAATGCCATTACCATCAACATGATCCACCAGCTTGCGAGTCTTTATCAAAGCTTCCAGAAACTGTGGAAATCCACGTTCAAGCTTGTGCACCTCCATCCCGTGTTCGACGCACTTGCGAGCTTGCTCGAAGTCATGATCACTATCGATGCCATCGTCATCGACAACCCGAACATCGTCACGTCATGGGACAAATATAAGCGCATGATGCAGTATGTGCGCTCGGATCCGCCCCGCTACAACGTCACAGTTGACAAAGTGAAGCAGTTTGAGCGCCTTCTAGTCAGCCTGGACCAGACGATCATGAGCGCACAGGTTTTCCAGAGCTGTATCGAGCAAGACTTCGAGGTGTTTTCTGGTGGTGACGTCGCGGACGACGACGAGGATCCTGATGGGAGCGACAGTGAGCGAGGTGGCAGACGTGCGAGCAGCAGTGGAGGAGAGTCCAGGATTGATATTCGCACGAACCGCGTTTTCCTGGAAGAGTTTGTGCACTGTATCAGCGCTCGTTTGAGCATTGCCGAGGGTGCGATTACGTCAGCTACGGAGACGTTTGAAAGAAACGACCTTGTCGGCACAGCGGGACTGTACGTGCTGCTTCGCCGACTTCAACCATCTAATGTCCCGGCAGACCCTGTGCTTTACAAGCGATTGTGGGAAATGCAGTTGAAGGCTCCTTGCGTGACTATTTGCGGCAAGATTTTGTGGTACATGCCAGACTTTTTGTTGAAGTACTCGCCTATGACGTCAAAGAAGCTGCATCCCACCGACATCGTGCAGTTCCGTCGCGAGTACTTGCACTCGCTGGATGATGCCTTCCCAGCTGATGTAACAACCGCCAAGTTGGAGTTGAGTGCGTGGCTGGTTCGCATGGAGTCTTATTTCCAGCCGACAACTCGTGGGATGGGTGACGCGTCACGAACGCTGAGTATCCGTGGCAACCTGATCCTCAAGGGCTTGATTTTAGCGAAACGAGTGCAGACTATGATGCACACTCTGGTCAATTTGCACCTCTCCTTACAGATTCCAATGCCGAAGCGGGTCGTAAGGCCGCTGTATACGTGCATTGAGATCCTGAAGGCAGTTGAGTTTATGTTTGCGCGGAAGAACCCTATCCTGGCCGATTCGTCGTCACACTTGCTTCGTCAAGTGGCACACTCGCTGTTTTCGTTTTTCCGTCCGCTGAAGGCGCATTTGGAAGCGAGCAAGAAGTTCGATGATACGAAGCTTGACGTTCTGGCAGCCGTGACCGTGCTGGAAGACATCCTTAACTCTGGAGAGTCATTTTCTTACACGCGAATCACTGTTCTTGATCTCGCAGCTCAAATCGCGATGATATCGCCGGAAAACGGCAGCGCTGTCAGTGAGAATGGCGGCGACATGGACAGCACGATTCCAATGGGTCTTAAAGACGCTGGCGAGCCTGTGAAGCTCATCTGGAAGCTACGTCTACTGAGTGATTTCCAGCGCAAGATTCGGGGTGCGTGTGACTGTTCCTTCTTTTACTGGAGCCGTGAGCTGTTGCACCCGTTCTTGTCGGATCTTTATAGGCAACCTGAACAAGCTAATCGCATCCAGTATGTCGTCGGTGGCTTCCTCGACGCGATTAAGCTACTGCGTGGCGCACAGCACGAGACGGATAATGAGCTATACGTGAATGCTTACGCAGAGTTCATCGAGTCGGTCATGGAAGAGGAGATCGTGGAAAATTTGTGTAAGGACGTGGAAAATGATCTTCGTCTGCACGTTCATTCGGTCCTCTTGGATCACTTGGACGCACCCAACCCGAAGAACGCCGACTTCAAGGTACTCCACTACTACCTGGACCTGCGACCTATCCGCCTTCACGGAAAGACACTTGACCTGCGCCAGCAAGTTACGCATTATCTCGAAAGCACGTTTTACAATTTGACTACCGTTGCGCTTCACGACTGGAAAACCTACGGCGAGATGCGCAATTTGGCCAACGACAAGTATGGTTTGAGCCTTGCGGACAATCATCTTCCCATGGGCTCGCTCGATCAGGGACTGGATATCCTACAGATCATGCGCAACATCCAGATCTTCGTGGCGCGGTACAACTACAACCTGAACCAGCAGTTCTTTTTGGAGCGACGCAGTGACAAGGGCTCTCGGCATCTGAACTCGATTAACATCCATTCAATCGCGAGCTCGATCCGCACGCACGGCATGGGCATCATGAATACGACTGTGAACTTCACGTACCAGTTCCTGACGAAGAAGTTCGACATCTTCTCGCAATTCCTCTTTGACGAGTACATCAAGAGTTATCTGCAGCGTGAGAAGCGCTGGTACAAGAAGCACCGCGATGACAAGGAAGTGGACAACAAATACCCTTTCGACCGTGCGTTCCAGTTCAACAAGGATATCCGGAAGCTCGGCGTCTCGGATTCTGGCAAGACCTTCTTGGACCAGTTCCGCATGTTGATCACCGAGATTGGCAATGCGTTGGGCTACGTGCGCATGGTGCGCTCGGCCGGCATGAACTATTGCAGCAACGCCATTAAATTTGTGCCGGACTTAAACCACACGCACTTCAAGTTTGAAGCCTATGCTGGAGACGGCGTCGCGGAGGAGAAGAACGAAGAGACAGATGAGGTGATGAAGGATGAGATCATGGGCGCTAAGCTGTCGCGCGAGACTGTCGTGGCTGCTCGCAACCTAGATTCGGTTATTTCTACGCTGGCCAAGAACTTCTCTGAAAACAATGACTACTTTAAGGTGCTGGTGAAGGTTTTCCAGGACGTTACTGCTAGTGACGAGCAGAAACACTTGGTCAACTTTTACGCCATTATCCCGGCGCTTACCATCAACTACGTCGAGACAACTGTGCAGGCTAAGGACCTCATGTACAAGAACACGCGTCGCCGGGAGTCGTATTTTTCGGATGACGGATTTGCGATCGGTGTTGCCTACATCCTCGCCATTCTCGACCAAGGAGAGGTGAGCTGTGTGTATGCTTGCAGTGATGTTAGTCGTTGCAGTACTGATTTTTACTCTGTTGGATGTTGTGGTAGCAATTTGACTCGCTGCACTGGTTCGAAGAGGTGGTGCGCAAGTACAAGGCCGAGGAGGAGGCCTACAACGAGAAGCAAGCTGAGCGTGAGGCTCGCAAGCGTGAGCAGGCGGCCAAGAAGCAAAAGGAGACTACCGCCGAGTTGATTGATGATGAGGAGGAAGTGCATACGCTGCAGCTCACTGCCAAGCGCATCGAGTTGAACCGCCGCGAGTTCGACCTGCTTGACTGGTCTCTTAACGGCGCTCGAATTTTCTTCAAGGACTAAAGGAGTTCATGCATTATCCCTGTAGCCCACAGTGTAGGCGTGAGCCCTGTCGACTGAAGACAGCTAGCATCGACTGTCATAAAAATTCTGTGAGTCGCACGTGATCGAGTACAGGATAACTATCCTGTCATGAGCTGTATCAACCAACTTGAATTGAAGCGCTAGCGAACAATTGTGCTGTCGTCTAGGCTGACGTGGTCCGAGCGAATACTGAGTCATCGTAACCAAGCAATGAAGGGTGTCCTACCACGAAGGAGTGGAGACGAATGCAGCCAAGGCAGATGAGGTGTCCTATTGAGACTTGGGCTCGCGTGGGTGGACTACATGATCCTGCGCGTCAACTTGGACTGTCAAGAGTTGTTGACCATGTGTAAAGAAAGCATCCGATCAACTCCTCGTCAACTCGGGCGACGATAGTCACCTTGCAATCACCTGATGGTGTGGAGATACAGCTAATTCTTGCGGGTAATAACGTGTACGTTTTCACGAGAGGACGAGGAAGAAATGGTGATAAGCTACCGGAGCAGCTTCGAGCAACGCCATCATGATTCATGAAGCTCACGAGGCAGACAAAGGCAGACGACGAGAAGAAGTTTAAATGCCCGGCTCAACGCATGAATTGGAGTGGAGCTAGATCATTTACATTACCCATGCTGTCGAATTGGCTCAGGAACTTCGCGAGGACGTCCGTCGACTCGAGGCACGAGGCACGAGTTGCTGTACTGAAATTCACTCCGGAGTGTGTTGTGCTGAACCAAACTCGATGAAAGCATTCGGGTGCAGCGCAGCACCTCTGCCAATGCCTAGTAAGTGCACAAGTGCAGCAAATTGGTTTTGAAGATCGTTGTTTAACGGCATTTCTCTCTTTCTCGTTGCTACAGAGGTCCCAGCAGGCTCACCCAGTCTATTATTACACGTACTCACTCTCACATCTACCCCCCCCCCCCCCCCCAGGAGTCAAGCCGCTGGAGCAAGTCCATGTATGTACTTCGAAGTACTACGTGTACCTCACTAACCTGGAAATCAGTCACTGAGCGGCTAGGACACGTCAGATGACTACGAGACTATTGACGGCAGTGTATACAACGCACGAGTGTCGACAGTTCACGACAATATCACCATGGAAACCAGTTCACTTTTGTTCCCAAAGATGGACCCCGATGGAAAGTATGGGATAGAGATTTCTCGACTCCATCGACGAATCCACCCGAGCATGTCCGGAAAGATGTGTCAGCCACTGCTGTGTTCACGATAGGCAAAGATCAAGGAGCTGGTCGTCGCTACCATTGGTAACTTACCGATGCGTCGAGTGGCATTCTTGAAGATCCACCGACCTCAATTTTCACTATCCGAGGATTCACTACAGGAACTGGCCACCGGCGGGTGATGCCATGCTTAAGACCGTCCGTGGAATTTTATACGGGGCTCGCAAATACGCTTACGTTCTGTGGTTTCGTGTTGCTTCGTCTTTTATTGTTGTTCGACACTCATTAAATGAAAACGCATGCCCCATCACTACAATTCGATGACCCTTCAACAGAACGTGCAAATCTACGCATTTAGGCGCCATAGGATGAAAACAAAACGTATGAGACCTGGGTGCGTGCATACAGTATGCAGCTTCAGTCTGACGTGGTCAAAACGTGTGCGGTGTCGTCTGTCATCGTGACCAAGCAACCAAAAGTATGTGCCTTATACAAGATTCCACGAGAATAGTAATGATAATGTTACTCAAGCTAAAACACGCGTTTGTACTGTAACTATTATAATCCTCTTGCAAATGTAGATTTGGTTTCGATACTGCGCGTCAACTTGGAAAGGCGTTTGTTGTTGACCATGCCTGTGAGAAAGCATCTGGGACCTCAACGTAAACTCTGCCAACAGTTACATGTAATACAGTAATCAGATGTTGGTGGTGTTGCATGTACCGCATTGCTTAGTCTAAAGTCACGTAAGACGGGATCACTTAACAATTTGCCGACTCGACGACAACAGACAACTACAGTAGTGTCGCATCACGTTCGTGTTGCATTCGCGGAGGAAAAATGGCGATAAGCTATCAGAGCAGTTTTCAGCATGCAGCGCGCCAGGTTGACCAGAAAAACCCAAAGCGGCGCAAGTGCACATACGCCGCGCGACGAGTACGACAACGCTACAAGTTGTAGCCTACAACTCGGCAAGTACAGACTTTTTTAACATTTTTATTTTATTTTGCGCATTGTGTCGTGCTTGGCAAGAAGAAGCAAAAGAGCTTCGCGAAGAAGTTTGCAAACTCAAGTCCGAGGTAGCAATGCTGAAAATCTGGTCAGGACACGTTTCGGAGGTTGATGTCGAGTTTAAACAAGCTGAAACAGAGAATGCAAAGTTGCGCCACACTGTCCGGACACAGCATCTTCAGGTTGCGAAGATGAGTGAATGTCTGGTACGTTTGTGTCTCAATTTTTCGGTCCCAGAACGCTGAAGTAATTTTAAGTGGTTGTTTATTGTTGTAGGGAACTCAGCAATCTCATCCGCTTTACACCCGCATTTGTCTCCCGAAGGACTGGGACCAGCGTCGAGCCAAACTCGTGTCCATTCGCGAGGAGAAACTTCGCAATGCGTACGATTTCGTCATGGACCCCAGGCACTACGTTGACACTGACAGGGCACAGTATTCGGACGAGCGGTTTGAGACGGCGGAAGGAGATTTCTGTGGTGTACGCTTCGAGACTGTGCGGTTCCCAGGAGTCAAGTCACTTCAGCAAGTCTATGCTGCAGCTGTATATTACCTGACTAACATGGAAATCAGCATCACTGAGCGGCTAGGACACGTCACAGTCCAAGACGACTACGAGACTATTGACGGCAGTGTATACAACGCACGAGTGTTGTCGACAGTTCACGACAACATCACAATGGAAACCAGCTCATTTTTGTTTCCAAAGATGGACCCCGATGGAAAGTATGGCATAGTGGTCCTCGACTCCATCGACGAGGACGAGCTTTACCCGTACAACCCAGCCAAGCATGTCCGGAAAGATGTGTCAGCCACTGCTGAGTTCACGGTAGGCAAATATGAAGAAGGTGAGCTGGTCGTTACCATGCGTCGAGCGGCATTCTTGAAGATCCACCGACCTCAATTTGCGCTATCCGAGGATTCACTACAGGAACTGGCCACCGGCATTATGGCTTGGGGTGATGTCATGCTTAAGACCGTCCGTGGAATTTTGTACGGGGCTCGCTAATACTTTGCGCTAATACTTTGCATCCACATTTCTCCTACGCTTTGCTTCAAGACGAAGCGGGGACGCCTGGTACGCCGGTGAACATTGAGTTTAGATAACGTTAAGTAATGCATTTCTCATCAAAACACCGAATTATTGTGTATACACTGCATCAATAAAAAATTACTGCAAGGATGCAACGAAGGTTAAAAGATGCTTCGATTAGGATACTGTTCCACGCATAGTTAATCCTTGCTCTTTGCGAAAGTCCACGCGTAGGTGTCGGAAGGAAGCAAAGATACTCGCCCATTAAACCATGGATATTGCAGCCACCACAATCGTTACGGCAAGCCCCACAGTGATCGAACCGCTGTTGTGCTTCCTCGCAGCGTTGGACCCTGACGCCGCACCAACCGACGAACCAGACGAACCAGACTCCACTGGGACCGCCTCTCCGTTATTGCACACGCTGGTAGTCACTGAGTTGGAGTTGTCACTGACGTTGGAGCACGAATCATGCAGCGAGACGTAGTAAACCCAGCCAGTGAACTTGTCGATATTCGCTTTCAGGTTCTCGAAATACTCGTCTGGTAACTCCATCGAGATTGGCAGAGTCAATTGCAGCGTTCTGCGGGCACAGTCCAAGTTAGTGATAAAACATTCAAAGGTACCTTTGGACGACATCGTACATGTTGAGTTGCTCTTGCGGGTACTTCCGTTCATAGAAAAACTTCGGCAACGCTGTGAAGGCGTTATTCAGCAGCACACTAGCATCGGCAGAAGCCCGGTGTCAATCCGTACATGCGTCTTCATTCCACAGCGCAAGCTCACACTACACGTACATTTCTTGCAGTGCTGAGATGTCCGGCACATCGAACGAAATATCTTCGGCTGTAGTTGCGGAGATTTCACTGTCACGCACTCGTAAGGTTGATAATCATTGCTTCACCTCATTATGCTCCAGCCGCTCTTACATGAACGAGATCGTGTCCGGCAGCACCAGCGTCACATCCGGAGAGCTGAAGTTTATTCCAACCAATGTTCTGCATCGAGTAAAATCACAGGTAAGAAGTGTCGAAACGAGTAAAGCACAGAACAGTACTTACAATGCTGACAGGTTCATCAAACCACTCAGTCCATCGTCCGCAATTTCCAAGTCGAGTCGAGGAGACCTAGACGTGGCGGCAGTCGCATTATACAGCTCTTCTGCCTGACCATAGTGAATCCGTCTGTAGGAAGTTAGTTGTCTGTCAATTTAGAAACGCAATACGGTAATGAGTTGTTCACTTACAAATTCTGGACGTAGCTGTCGTCGGATGAGTTTGCGATAGTGAGCAGACCACCACTATACCCAATTGTTACACGTCCAGGATGTGACCGAAGCTGGTCATTATTGTACGGGAAAGTAGGGTCTGCCAATGACCACGTGGTGGTGATGGTGGTGCTATCTCCCAGATAGGGGATAACCTGTACTTCGTGATCTCGGATAGACACCATACTCCCCGCGTCGGAAAGCGTCACGTTAGTGTCTGCATGCACGGCTGCCACGACGAGAACAACGATGATCCCTAGCAGCATTTCGGCGATAGAGAGCCCAGGTGTCGGCATGTTTTGAGTGTTGCAGTTGAGACTGTTGAGAAGACTGCGGATTACCAAATGCCAGTCGAGTGGTTTGGCTTCTTCACTTGATGTGCCAGTTATCCATACATCCGCCATTTTCGCTGATCGTACTGACTAAGAATCAGGTGGCGATTAAAGTGCAAATAGCTACAGGTAACTCCCTCCCACCACAAGGCTTGTGGCAAGGAGCTGCATGTAGCTATTTGGCTCAGGGGAACACTTGATTTTGGACCGCGTGCAGACGAAGCAGGTGACAAGAAAATGTTCCCCCCATTACGAGTAATTGCTGCTCTTTACATCCATCTAACGACTTCAGTCTGAAGTTCAGTGTGCCTTAGCACCATTGAGTCCATGATCCTGCTGTACAAGTCTGCGATCACGACAAGAATAATGAGCTAGCCATTGCACGAATGCTGACAGAAAAAGCATACGTACCTCCAAAGCAGCTCTAATTGTTCGTCTGTCACTGCATTCTGGACGAGAAGCTTCAACTCATCGACGCTATGGACAAATCAATTCGTCATCAGCACGACTTCTGTCAGCCTTCAGTTTGTTGAAAGTCCGTACCGTTTGGAGAAAAGATCTTCCATGCAGATCTTATGCAGCAGTGACTGTGCTGCGTAGTGATTGACGATTCTCGTCGACACGAGAAAGCGTTCGAATTGCGATTCTTCTTCTAACAAGAACGGCCGCTCGAACCACATGCGGGGAAGGATGCGGTGGTCATTCAGGGCGACTTCGGCGCATTCATCGATGATCGCACGCACAAAGCGGCCAGCTTCCTCGCACGAAAAACTACCATCGTTAGAAAGTAGACATCATAGGTTAGTTGCCTTCGTGACATGCTGTAGCGTGACGGCGATCTCCATACCTGGTAAATACTTGAATTTTGACCCGAAATTGCACGAGCGCTGCAAGGAACAAGTTCATCGCATCTTCCATGCCTGCAGCGGGAGGGTTATCCAGGGCTAGATCAACAACAACATCTAAAGCATAAGCTAACTGGCTCCCCTATGATCACTGCAGCAGTGCGCATGGTACCAATAACAAGCCAGCACTTTTGGAGCTGAACTTGCAAACGGGCTAAGCTGAAAATGAAACTTCTCATGCTCGTTTCGACTGCTCCACACAATAATTGCACTGAGAATGATTGAAGTCCTACAATGATCACTGCAGAGATCGCTCAGCCCTTACCTTGAAACGTGGTGCCAGTTACCACACAAATGCAGTTCCTCTCGTCGACCAGCATGTCAATTGGAGGTGGGAGATCTCGTTCGATGAAAAAGATTCGCTGCTCCGTGCAGAGCTCATCGAGAAGCTCATCCTGTAAACAAAACATATCAGTCAAGCAGCACTGACAAGATCGGCACTCAATAGCGCACGATGGAAGCTCTTACTTTCTCCAGAAACTGGACCGAGCACAAGACGCGAACAGGTGCATTCTCTTTCTCCATCTGAAGCACTCTTTGTCGTTTGTGAGACGGCTGAGGTGTCGAATCGTCCTCTGGTGCACTGCTACGGGATTTGTTGATAGTGGACTCAATCGTTGCGTCTCCAGGTACCCCACACCCGCCAATCACTTCCAGGAGGGCGTGGAGATCTTTCCAGTTGGAAGGACCCAGCACGAGTTTGTACTTGGCACTGGGAAGGATTCTTGTTAGAATTGCTGATATCATCTCGCCATTTCGGGATGCAGCCACCTGATTGATCGACACGATGCTGTTGCCCCACAAATTCCGGTAGGTTAGTCTCCTTCGTGCTATTCACGTTAGAAATAATATTCTTACCGCAAGGTGTGTAGCCAAGCAGCTTGACGCAGACTGGCGCAAGCCTCGACTATCTCGATGCTTGAGAATGCGGAAGGGTTCAGGCTCATTTCCTTCACCTCTCGAAATTGCTGGTAGATTATCGCTTCTAGCGTCTCCAAGCTCACGCGATTGAGAGCACGCTGAAAAGAGGTTCCATCCACCTGGAGCAATTTTTTCCGCATCAAGTCCCACAATGCTGGTCGAGCAATCTGCTGAAGAAGTTGGTCGTACTTCAAAGGTTCTTTGGAGTAATTTGAGTTCACGTCTTCTCTCGGAGTGACATCGATCGAATTGATTTCTTCTGGTACTTCACTCCAATTACATTTCAGAAATTTGTCGCTCATGAAATAGTCGGTGCTCAGGTGGCTGTCCTCGGCGGTAACTGCTAGTTTTGCAGACGTCGATGGCAGCAGACCGACTTCTGGAAGTAAACCATTGTGCTCGTTGTGCCTTTGTGCGCTTAGTGACACTGGTGGTGCTGTTACTACTGCCTTTGGCCCAATTCCGACGGCCTGCAACGGGACTGGTGTCGAACTAGAAGACACAGGTGACTTTGGTTGTGTTACAACCGTCTTCAGCTCCTCCGCAACCAAGTTTGCTAATCCATTCAGAGCGACTGCGTGATTCCATACATACGGGATATTCATGGATGCCCTTGTCAGCGAGATATCGGTGCGTTGAAGACTGTGCAAGTAGCTGTCTGCAATTGATACGAGCTTGGATGGTGCATCGACTACCTTGGCATCATCGTCTCGTACCAGATCAAATGGAAGAAGAAGCTGCTGTAGTTCTCCACTATTTTCCGTAGGACGAATATCGTATAGTTCTCGCCCCCACTCGCTCTCAAACACGTTCGGCACGACAACATCTTTTACGCGAAGCACCACTTGGGCATTTGCTCGGATCATCTTTTTAAGAAGCTTACTTGATTCGTGGTAAAGAAATTCTTCTCCAGGTTTAAACCTTTCACACCAATCGCACTGCATCCGTCGTGGCTCGCACAAAGGAGATTGCGATTCTTGGAGTTCGATTATTTGGTTGGAGTCACTGATAGACTCCTTCCAAGAGTAGTCACTGCCGTAATCCCACAGCTCCTGTCCATCTGACATCCGCTCTTCCTTAGTCGCTGATGACGTATCGTACATCGCAACGACTCGACTGAGCCACTCTTCTCCATTTTGCTTGAGAGCAGCATATCCACCCCCAGAACTTGCTAGTGGAGCGGGTAGTTCCAACGTCTTCCACCGGCAGCACGACTCAACGCGGTCGACACTCCCGTCTGATGACGACTTCACTTCAGCTCGCAAGACACAACCCTTGCATGTTTCTCCGTCTTGACCATCACTTCCATCCGACATTCCCAATCAACACTCACACCCTCAACTCAACTCAACTCAACGCATTCACTCTCACCTCTGTTTCAAGTCATCCAACCCTGGCGTCTGAGCTGGTACTTGAACCTCATCTACCAGCTTCTCCAGCCCCTCTTCGCAGTATTTGGCCACGCAGCCCACGATCTTGCTCGTTTCAGCGCGGAGCCTCGTGCTGACTGTCATGTTAGAGCTTTCCAGTGTGTCCACGTGTGAGTTGCAGGCGCTGGTATAGACAGCAGGAGTCAGCGACGCACCTGTGCGCTCCGCGTCGTGGTCGTCTTCCGCTTGCTGTTTGGAGCCCTGCAGAATGCAGGTCGCTCTCGTTGAAGTTGGCCTTTCACTGAAGTTTGTATGCTGCACAAAAAGGAAATATGTGAATACAAAATTTGAGTGAGGACTAAACAATGGATCCTTTTGCGTATCAATTCCTCCCAGATCGATCATGGCAGGGGACGGCATCTTGCTGCTCGGCTCGGACCTGGGCTTCGGCATGAACGCGTTCGTGGGCGGCCTCGTGGGGCTGCACGTGCTGGCGCTGGTGTGTAGTGTGCATACGCTCTGTATCTGCGTTTGTTTTTGCGCTGCTAATTGAGCTCCTGTGATGCAGGTCTACTGGCTTGTCAAGTTCCTGCAGGAGAGCTCCAAGACGGCCAAACAAGCCGCGATCAAGAAGCGCCAATGAGCAACTCAGTTGGGAGAGTATGCAGCCATGAGGCTTTTGTATTAGTGCAGGCTTTTCAGTAACTAGCAGAGATTGAATCAACATGCCGGTACTGAGAACTCATTCCTTTCGCACAACCCCAATGTCCTGGCGAGCAGATGTCACGGCAGCGCTTCTAACAGCTATTTCCTCTATTGACGATCACGCATTTTCATCTCCTGCATTGCTTGGAACCGTCCTGTGTAGTATCCAGACTGATACCACGCCATGAGCACGTTCGCTAAGCCGTCGTCTGACCCTACTGCGCTGGGTGCCGATCCTGGAAATGGAGCTGCACCGCCGGGCACCCCTGGAAATGGCGTCGGCATGGATGGAATGGTCGGCGGCGGTGGATAGTACGGCGACTGGGCTGGCATGTGAGCGCCCGGTCCATACGGCTGCGGGGCTGCTGCAGGATATGCAGCCTGGAACTGAGCTTGGAGCTGGGCATACACTTGGGCGTACGCGACCTGGTACAGATCATTTGGCGACTGTGGCTGCTGCTGCTGATAGGTGAACGGATTCGATCCAGCTGCATATCCTGCGTATCCTGCGTATCCTGCGTAAGCCGCAGCGTTCGGCTGTCGATACATTCCGACCCCTGCTGCTGCAGTCGCCGCTGGATGCTCATAACCATCGTGCTGCTCTTCGTCTCCCTCGTCCTCCTCCTCGATAGAAACGCTTCTCGTAGTTTTCTTGCCGCTCGACCGCGACGCTGCCGCCTTCTGCTTCCTGCCAATGGACAACCAACAACGGATATCAGAGCTCAGAGCCGTTCGCAGCTAGCCGTTCACTAGGCAGGAAGTAAGCGCCCACCTGCCAGTTGTCTTGGCAGATGTGGAGCTCCGCGTGCGCTGGTCGGTGAGCGCCTCCTCAAACGCCTGAATGCAACACGCATGAGACAACGACACCAAACGACTCCATTGGCTTCGACGAGCGCGCGCGTTTTACCCGGACGATGGCCATGTCATCCCATTGCTCCTCGGAGTCCTGCTCGCTGCCACTCTACGACGAACATTCAGCAATTCAGGCGTCAAACATCTCAGAAGTCAGCAGCGCCATCAGCCAGCGAGCTCGGTACCATCGACGCCATCTCGATGGTGCTGGGTCGTGCTTGCAACCGAAACTGATAACTCAATGCCGTATCGTCTTGACAAGGGTTGCACTAAAAAATAGTGAATGTTTTTGTGTCTGTCAATTCGGCTTGACTAATAGGTTGTGGCTGTGCGTGAATCAAATCGCTTGACGTGATGTGGATGCACACCGTAGTCTCCGCTCGAGTTCATGATCACTTTGATCTCTGTTACGGTATTCGAACCCGTTTGTACCCTTCGTCTTCGGAAGCGAGCCTGATACATGTATCGCTGTTGACCGCACTGAGCCATTACTACCACGTGACCCACCTCGACCTCAGTTCAATGCGCCCCAATGGGTCCAGTCAGTCAGTCAGTCAGCAGGCGCCGCTCCACCCTTCCCGTTTCAGAGGGCAGTGCATTCGTTTTGCAAAGTGGTTTCACTTGATGCTTGCAGCCTTGAATTTAGTCTCCGCAGCAACAACAACAACAGCGAGTTGTTTCTGCTGCTGCTACAGACCAAAATTGCCTTAGGTCGATCGTCTTGCACTGCATGGCGATCCATGCAAGTGTGCAGCCCCGCCATTATGCTTCAAGCGTGCCTGGCAAAGGTGCACAAAATAGCGCCAAAATAGCTCTGCATTCTTGTCGACCAATTTAGACTAGGAAAAAGTATGGATCAGGAAGCAAAGCCTAAATTTTTCGTCCACCAGTGGTTGCTACCGCAGTCCTAGGGTAGGGCTTCTTGCACTTGATTCCACTATGGGTAACGCTTTGGGTTCATTCTTTGCGCAGGCGTAGAGTCAGTCGGAAAAGTGTGTTCGGGGGGGCTCCAGCGCTTACTTTGATTTTGACGCCTCAGGCAACGCACGCACTCATGCGCCCCGCTGGCCGGAGCTTCATGGCGATGCTGCTGGGCGCCGCCGCCGTGGCGGTCCCGTACGCGGACGCAGTGTGGAGGATCGACGTGGCGTGCTCTTCAACTCAGGAAGCAACACTGAAGGTGTCGGGGCTCGATGCGTCGTACCAGTGCTCAAACACCAGCGAGCAGAAGACCCAGCCGATGGACAGCGGCTACTTCGTGGTCAACGTAGAGGTCGAAAAACTCACACTAGAACTCGCAAGCTCGGACGTAGCAATGATGTGGGTCTCTCTCTCTCACTCTGTGCAACTCGAGGGGCCGAGCTGTTTCTAACTGTGACGCTGAATGCTTCAAACAAACTATTACCCACAGCGTGTTCTCCTCTTCGACAACGAAACCCATGTTAACGTCGACGCTGGATTTCTCAAACTTCAGCAAGCTCAGCAGTCTGTGCGTAAAAGATCGCGCTCCATGTTGTTTTATTACCAACCACTTTCTAGGTACATGTACTGACGCTGCTATTTGTTTTGTTACTTTTTTTGTAGGACGTTCGAGAATGTGAGCATGGACAGCGTCGACTTAATCCTTCAAAACGTCACAGCAGACATGTACGGCGACAATTGACTCGATCCTATAATTTCCTGAAGAGCAACTAGATACTGATGATGCTCGTGATCTATGGATACTGCTTGCTGTGCAGACATTTTAATAACTCGACCGTGACGGATCTGTCACTGCCGAAATTTGACGTGGCCTTGACTCAAATGTTAGTTGCGCTGCCTTGCATCGTTAACGAGTCCAGCCACAGAACTAATTCACGTTTGATTTTTCGTCAACACAGTGACTTGAACGGCACAACTGTCGCTAAACTACCAAAGTTCCTCTACGAACGAGAGCTGACGAGCGAAATGGACATGTAAGACAGCCCTGCCATGATTTAGTCAGGTTCTAGCAGTGTTGCACAGCTTTACTGACTGTTTGGATGGCGTTTTTGGTGCGCAGAACGGTGGATTTATCCTTAGTTAACGGTAAAACCGAACTGAGTACGGAACAGCTCGACATTTTGGAGGCAAACCTTGAAACCCTATCGGCTCAGTCCTGGGCACAAGAGTACGACTCTTATTGCACGAATGCAACTTCGGGCTCAAGTATGGTGGTTTCAGCAGAAGTAAGCAAGACTGTATCGTGCAGTTCCGGAAGTTCATCGGCAAGTAAAGCGTCCTCAACTGATTTTACTAGCCCCACTGGAAGGTCTCCTGTCACCAGTAGCAACCGTTCCAGCTCCGGGTCAGCAGAAGATGTGAGCGCAGGTGATAGCAGCAGTGGTATATCCACAGGAGTTCTCGTTGCGATTATCGTTGTAGTCATCGTGATCGCTGCAGTTCTAGCGTTCTTTATTTTGCGGATGTACTTCAAGCGCAAGGCTGCTAACGCGAATTCGCACAACAACGAAGCCACGGCGACGCTGATGAGCAAGGGCGATGCCGATAAAGGCTCGTTCATTTCCAATGATGAGTTTTTGCGCAACTTCCGGTTACCCCAAAGTGATGTGGCACTCGTCAAGTCTATGGGTACGGGCCGTCTGTGGATGGGCGAGTATAACGGCGAGAAGGTGGTTGTGAAGCGTGTGGAGTCGGAAGTGACGGACTCGTACGTGACGAAAGCGCTGATGGCCCAGGCACGAACGTTTGCGACTATCTCGCACCCGAACATTACGAATTTGGTGGGAGTCACTTGGTTGGCTGGCACGGATTTCGCGGTGGTGACTGAGTTCATGGACAAGGGTAACCTGAAGACTGTGCTAACAAACACGGACGTGGACCTGGATGTTAGTACAAAGCTGCAGATGTGCTATGACGTGGCATTGGCGCTCGCATATCTGCACGAGACCGAGCAAAACCTGTGTGCAAAGCAGTTGTCCAGCCGGAAGGTACTTGTTAACAAGTCCATGAACTGCAAGCTCAGCCTTTTCGAGTGCGTACCGAGCTCCGCCAAACTAGGAGGCCCGAGTACAGCAGCCACGTATTCTTATGGCATGGGCGAGGTTGCATGGCTACCACCCGAGGTGATCACGCGGTCGTCCCCGATGGATGCGCGGAAAACCAATATTTACGCATTCGGCGTCTTGATCAGCGAGATTTTCACGCGGGTATCACCGTATCAGTCGCTGGTTGAGGAAACGGGCAACACGATGTCAGACGTGGAGCTCGTAAAGCGTGTTCGACGACAGGAACCGCTGGTACCACACGAGAACCGGCAAGAATACCTCGCAGCGCCAGCAAGCGTGCGGCAGTTGGTCGAGCAATGCCTCTTGTACGCACCTATGAGCCGGCCAACGGCGAAGGATCTCGTGGAAATTTTGCACAGCGCAAAGGAAGAAGTAGCGACAAGCAGCATCTGAAAAGGGGAAGAGCCTAGCCTTGGGCATGGCGGACGGGGGAATTTGGTGACAGCCGCCGTTCGTGCTGGCTCCCCCGAGTCTGAGTCGCCATTCTTCGTTTTAGGCGTCGATGCTCCGTTGGGCCGACCCGAGCTCGAGGACCTGAAGTGAATGTATTTTGTATTTTTTCAGAGGAGTCGAGCACCTCAATAATAAGCAAGCGGTCGGTTGTTTCTCGAATGTGGTTAGTGATGTTTGAATGCATGAATTTCTCGCTTTCGGGTGGAATTCCAAGGTTGAGGCGTGCACAATACCGAATTGGTAAGCTACTGTAGTACTTCAAGTATATCCTATCACCCACAAGAGCTCAATTGATGAGGTTGTTTTCATTTATGATGAAAAATGCAGTGCTAACTCATACCTACATGTAATACTACTTTTGACGAAAGTTTTGTCGCTTGTAGGCTTCAGTCAGACCGCTTGATCGGGTGTCGGCGTGCGATCACCTTGCTTGGCCCCGCCGACCTGCGCAGTAACAATACGACATACCACCATGTCGCAAGTTACGTTCACGGCTGTGTGGAGGCGATCGAGAAACCAATCCGTGGCTGGGATGAAGGCGAAGGCTGGAGGGAGATCCTCATCCGGGAAGACAGTTCTCCAGACGGTCATTATCATGACGATAGTCGCCGACGGCACGGGCCCAACGCCCACAGCGCCAATTGCCGACGCCAGCCAGAGCACCAAGTACTTCACTGGGTCGATTTCGACGTCCGACACCTGCGCCATGAAAACTATCGCGATGGGAGTGCCGACTGCCGTTCCATCCATTCCAATGGTAGCACCAAGCGACAGAGTGAAGCGGTAAATTTCTCGTGGAATGATTCTGGTGGCAGCGATGCACTCCATGGCCACCGGCAGCGTTGCAGCGGAGGACGCGCAGCCCATGGCGAACAATTGCGCCTGTGCCATCTTGGCCATCCACTTGTACGGGTTAGTGTTCACGAAGAAGCGCAGCAGGATCGGATAGAACCCGAAGACGTGCAGGACGAGACCGCAGATATCACACGCGCAGTAAACTGCAACGCCTTTTATCAGAGTGGTGAAGTTTTGCGAGTTAGCGATTGCTGCTGCCAGGAGCGAGCAGATGGCCACGGGAGTGCACTTGATGACCCAGCCGATCAGTACCATGAAGGCCACATTCACGTCACGTGCGACTTCTGTGGCGGCCTTCAGTTTGTTGCGCGACAGCACCATTCCAAACAAGACCGCGAACGTGATGATGGACAGCAAGTTTCCTTCAGCCAGTGCCTGAGTGATGTTGCTTGGCACGAGAGCGTTCAGCTGGGTCATCAGTGCCTCGGTCAGAGTTAGATCCTGGTACGTGTCGTCCACGCGCTCGTACGTGCCGTTCAGGTCTCTCTCCAAGAAAAGTGTCGGCTTGTCGTGCATAGCGTCGTAGTTGGCAGCGCCACTCGAGTCTAAGGATCCGTAGAACTCGCAGCTCACGGTTCCGTTCGTTGACCACGACAAGTAATACCCGGGACGGTCTCCGCATTCGATGGCGACTGCCACCGCTGTCTCGTTCGCGGGGAATGGCGTAGCATCGAAGGCGTTGCGAAAGAGGAGCGCCATACTCAGGCCGATTGTAGTTGCCACCGCCGTCGTGAGCAGATACAGCAGCAACGTTCGTCCGCCAATGTTGGCTGCTTGGCTACCAAGCGTCATGTCAGCCATGCTCACCACCAGTCCGGTGAGGATCAGCGGTGACACGAGACACTGGACGGCTCGAATGAACAGATCACCGAAAGTGCCGATCCAAACGACTGCAACACTGGGCGTGTCGACTGAGTTGAGCAGAACTCCGAGCGCCGCACCGACCAGCACTCCACAAACAGTGCCGGGCAGCCCGAAGAACCATTTCGCAAAGCAACTCGGCGGCACTTGTGGCATCGGCGAGCTGTCAAAGCTGCTGCGAGTGCGACTTGACGGCGTGTTGAGACTCTCGAATGACATGCTATTGAACGGCGTCGCATTCGCGCGTGGCTCGCTGTTGTTCAGGTCGGTACCGAAAGGCATTGGCGATTAAACTTCACTTGTTGGCTGACTTGCAAGTTGAGAAGTGGTCGCTGAAAAGAACACGCGGAATGCAATAGCTACACTGCACGCGTGACTCGCTTCAATTAGTCAGCGATACAGGTTGATGGCTTCATTTCGCTGGTTGTCCAGAAAAATCCATCGCCGTATTCGTTAAGCTCTTGTTGCGTGTCGAGATGCTTTCGCTCGTCAACTACTTCATGACCACAATTCCTTCTAATGCGGATTGATTAGAGTTATTGCATCGAACGATTCTCCATTCTTCGTCGCGGATCTCATGGCTTACAACCAGTCGGGATGCACGAATCAATGCAGTCTCACTAATTTTTACGAACTTTATGCTTGATAATGGCAATTGTGTCAAGCTGCTCAAGAACAAAGCCATTCAACTTTCTTTTAAAAGACGACAAGTAAAACAATCAAGACTACAGATCTTCTTCCCATGGATGGCCGTCAGACGTTTGCTACAAGAACTCTCTGCACTCCGATAAATGTACGATGAGGATGAGTTGAAAGTGAGTTTCTCCGCGATATGTAGAAGGACAGGAGCCACAAAAGCTCTAACTTCACACACCGGCCGTAGTCTTGGGAACTCCAAGCGGTTGGCGTATCCGCCATTGATCCCACCACGCCTCAGATATCCCAGCGTCACGCTCCGCCTTCGTAGCAAGCAGAATGCGTTTTAGCTGTTCTGAGTAGGCCTGATCTACAGCAGTCAGCCCTTTAGCATCTTTGAGCTGTGGGTCGGCACCGCTACGTAATAGCAGCCACACCACGGCGGGTTTGTCCATGAATGCCGCTTTGTGAAGTGCTGTGGATCCATCGCGCTGGGTGGCGGCATTCGGATTCGATCCCCCAGCCAAAAGTAGCTGGACTACCGCAGCATGACCCTTCTCAGCCCCGAGGTGCAGAGCTGTAGACCCGTCGGCTGAACACACTTCCAGGTTCACGCGCTTCGTCACTAAATGTCGTACGACGTCTGCGTAACCATGGAAGGCAGCCATCAGCAGCGCCGTAAATCCACTTCGCGTTATGCAAGCCTCTGGATCGGCTCCTTTCATGAGAAGGTGCTGCACAACATCGGCATGACCCTCTGAAGCGGCCAGCACAAGTGGTGTGAATCCGCTCGGAGTCGCGTTGTCCACTTGCGATCCTTCTACTAGAAGGCATTGCACCATTTCCAAGTTGCCAGCCTGGGCAGCCCAGCAAAGTGGAGTAAAATTGTTGTCTCCTGATCGTACTTCGATGTCGACTTCGTGCGCAAGTATCCTTACTACACTCCCCATATCATTGCGCTGCACAGCGGCCAGCAAATCCGTATCATTCGAAGAGGGGGGTTGGACGCGCAAGTAGCTGAGGTACGATGGCGGTGGCCCCGAACAGCTCCAGTTGCTGCGGATACTGCTTGTCAAGTCCTCGATGGAGGGATCATGTTGGTTTATCGCTTGAATCGACTCTTCGTCCTGTTCTTCATTCAGCATCGCTTCCGTTGTCACAATCGACCTCAGCTCTGTGTTGTCCTCGTCAATGTTCTCGGCCTCACGCTTTGCGTCTACGTCGTCTCCCAGGATTGCGATGCTTTCATTGTCCCCTCTTCTGCTTAACTTACTGCCAACGCTGCTCTTGGTACTTGAAAAACTATCGGTTGCAGTTGGCTCTGTGCTCGGTTCTTCAATTGTAAGGTCTTGATTGTTGTCATGTGATCGGTTGTCTTCATTTTCGGTGGCAGTGCTGGCCGTCACATGTCTGTCCAGGATTTCACGAACTTGTTCATCAGCAGTATAATCTCGAGCAAGCTTGTCGTGCGCATCGACTAAGTTTACATCGGCTCTGTGGTGTAGCAGACATTCCACCATCTCGTAGTCGCCGTGTTCAGCAGCAAAATGTAAGGATGTCAAACCACCTTCCTCCGAGGCAGCATTCACGTCGGCGCCTTTCTCGAGCAAGTATTGAGCAACATCAGTACAGCCCTTCTGTACTGCTGCCAGCAGCGGGGTGACGCCATCGACTCGTCCTCTAGCGTCAATGTCTGCTCCAAGTGTCACGTGTTGAATCACAAGCGATAAATCTCCGTCTTCAGCCGCAAACAAGAGCTTCATTTTCGACTCATACCTCTCCAGCGCTCGGACAACATCAGGATCGTCAGCGTAGTCGTGTGATCGCTTGCCGCGAGCGTCTACGCTTCGCGGATCAACTCCTTCTCGCAGCAACAGGTTGACCATGGCCGCCCCGCCTCGCGCGCCTGCAGCTCTCACAGCAAGATGGAGTGCGGAACTGCCATCCTTCAACGCTACAACGCGATCTGCCCCAGCAGCTAGAAGGACGTGCGCAATTTTCAGTCGACCGGAGCCCCCTCCTGCAGCAACTAACAGCGCTGTTTCATCCTCTGGTCCGCATGTCTCCAGGTCATCACCTCGCGAAACCAGGTACTTGACGGTCTCCAATTCGCCTGTCGCCGCTGCATTGAGCAACGCCGTCTTGCGGTCGAAAGCGTCCATCATCTTGGCCATCTCCTGGCACTCCGCAGTGACGTACTCCCTCGCTCTTCTACCTGCGCCATCTTTCCGTTGCGTGGATGCCCAATGACGCAGCAACTCGGCCACAATGTCTGTGTGGCCGCCTTGCACCGCCACATGGAGGGCCGATCTCCCCGATGCAATTGCAACGTCAGCACTTGCTCGTCGATGCAGCAGATAGCTCACCACGTCTGCATAACCTCCTTTACTTGCTAGATACAGAGCTGTGGCTCCGTCCGGGCCTCGGAAGTCCATGTCCGCACGGTGTCGAGCCAAGAACTGTACCACCTCCAGTTGCCCCCCGCTGGCAGCTGCCATGAGCGCCGTCGAGCCATGATGCATTGCGTCCATGGGCGCTCCAGCCTTCACGAGGGCGCGAACGAGGCCGATCTCTCCAATCTTGGCAGCCGACGCCAGCGACTTGGCCGCTTGCTTCGAGTGCACGGACATGCCTGATGCCACGAGTCGACGCACCGTCGTGTCGCTGGCTCGGTCCACTGCGGGGCTTGGCTTGGGGCTTCGGTAAGTGCTTGGGCTGGTGCTGGCGTTGCTGGGGCGTCGACTCCTGTGTGTGTGGGGGGGGCCGCTGCCGGAGGAGCTCCCGGACGAAGTTCGGGTGAGAGACGCGGGAGCGATGTCGTCCAGCGTGTCGACGCTGAGGTTGCTGTGGAAGCTCGAGGAGTGGCAGGTGGCGACCGAGCGAGCGAGGAAAGAGCCGCTCACAGGGCGACACTCGCCGGGCGGAGCCATGGCACAAAATGAGAAATGTTGGTATTGTAGTTGGTGGCTTGTTTTTGAGTGTGGACACGATGGTTTTCTTTGTTTTCTTTGGGGGATGTGCTCCGCTTCGGTGAAGGCTTCACTTTCGTTTTCGACGACGATGTCAATGGAAAAAGGGAAACAGCTCTGGAACCCGGTGTTGCACGTAAGCTAAGGGCTGAGTGGCAAACATCGTGTTGCGAAGAACTTCATTCTTGATAGCAAATCTGTAGGTGTGTCGACCCAGGCATCATAGCCACACACACCGCAGCGACAGCAACCTGTTTAGCGTGTTCAACTTGCAACATAAACGCGGCGGCCTTATATAGCTACACCATCGGATCTTGATAGGTCGCAATGCCAACCTCATCGCGTGCAGAGCAGAATGCCTCCCCCAACGCTCACAGGCGCAATATGGAGAAGCTGGGAGACTTCCGTGGCGACAATAACGCCGACCATTTGACCGAGTTGTCCACCTACAAGCGACACGATCAGCCCGAACTGTCCGCGAGGACTTGCAAGACGGTTGACGTGTTGCTCAACACGGACGCGTTGGTGCTGGATGGGGAATGGTTCTACGACGCGGTAGCTGTAGAGGGTGAAGACGCATTCACTGCAATGGACAGTTGCACGGACATCGCCTACTGGGGACTGCAAGTGGACAGCGATACTCGAATGGTGCACTACGTTAACCATTATCGCCCTGAAGAAATGCAGTGCCACCCGTAAATCTGCGGTCTTGGTGGAAGTATTAATAACGTTAGCAAGTACTCGCTTAGCATTTTGCATGGTTGGTGGTGGGAGCAGTTCACTTGGACACGCACGAGGTTTTGCTGTGGGACGCGTCTGTGCATTGGTTCGTCTACAGGTGAGGGGGCAGGCGGGTGGTCATGGCTGTGCTGTCTTCACAACTGACGAGACGCATTGACATTACAGACCAAGGAGAGCAGATGGCTGGATGAAAAGGCCAGCAGTAGCGTAACGCAGCAACAAGATGATGGATAAGTGACGCACAGAACAACCTTTCCAAGCAAGCTCGAGTCGAAATCGCTGTCAGGCGTGACGGCAATTGCTGCCACCAACCTTTATATTTATTCACTGCTAGTTCAAAAATGCACGGCACAACACACGAGCTAATTCATCTGTCGTTCTCCTTCGTCTGTCACTCAAAACTCGGTTTGCAGCCACTTGCCATTCACAACTCCCTCCTGCTTCACTGCGAAGCCAATGGCGAGCTCGCCTTAGGAGGAGGAATCAACCACAGGCTCTTTCTTCACGTCCAGCGCCTCCTCCTTGGTATCTTCGACAGCCTCGCCCAGCACTGCCGACGACTCCTGCTCACTCGTTGCCGTGAATGACACATCGCCGATCAGTGTCTCACTCTTTACGTGAGACGTGACCTCAGTGTCCGATGACGACCCCGTCTCAAACAACTTCTTCGCCTTGTCACGCGCGTCGGCAGCAGCAGCTTCCAGCACCGCGGCGTCAGCAGCCGCTTCCTCGTCGAGTTGTGGGAGCGCATACACCGCATACAGGATCACGAGAGCCAGCGCTTCCAAGAACACCATGTTCAAAATGAACAAAATGGCTGTCGGCACTGCCCAATGGTACATCAAGTAGCGCACGCCTGTCAGCTGGGCAATAACCGTGAGCTTCGCTGAGTACACCTGCAGCTTGGGGGTGTTCAGCTCAATGTCCACGCGTGTTAGCGGGTACTGGGTGCTTTCCAGGTATCCATTGATCACCGTCACTCGCAGCGTCTGCACCGGCTCCGTGAAGCCCAAAGCGTGCGGCATGAGCCAGAACCCGAGTCTCAGCCAGCGCACAGGCGCCGGCATGTCGTGCAGCGTCACCGGTCGAGTGCTAGCAGCCAGCTGTCTCTTGTTCTTGCCTTCCCACAGCGACGTCGCCACCATGAAGACTCCAACCTCCGCGTTCCCACGCGACTCCGGCACCGTCAGCTCCACGATCACGTCATACTTAACACCAGGGACGAGCACCGGCGCCGTCGCCTGCTCGGGCGTGGGCACCATCGACTGCCACTGGTGCACAGGGTCCTGCAGGTCCAGCGACGCCGTTGGCACAGAGATCCCATAGGATGGGTCTGAGATTGCCGCGTGGTGGTGGCCGTAGTTGAGAAAGATCTCCTGCTCGTGGAATCTGGACGGGATGATGATGTAGTAGAGCATGGCGTACAGCACAGATGCCGTCGCGAAGAGGAGCGAGATGCCGGCGAAGACTTGGGCGGCTCGGAAGCCCCAGAGCAGCAGCAGCTTGGAGTATTCCTTGGCCAGTTGCGTAAGCTCCTCGCGCAGCCGCTGGCGCTCCGCTTCGTCGTTGAGTAGCTCCATCGCACTCGAAGGCAGGAACGCCAGCAGCAACGTCCACGGAACCCACGACGCCATCGACATCGCCATAGTTTTAGTTATAAAAGTGAAGCCACAAGAAACCAACTGTCGGATCAGAAATTATCAGATATTATTGTGGGTACCGGTAGAATCAGATCAGATTGACTTTCATCGTCTTGCTGGAGATGACGATGCTGCGTGGCTTCGTGCGCGGCTACCGACGCCTGGTGGCCACGTTGGTGGCACTGCAGAGCTGTCCGATTTGTCTAGAGAGTGTGCCGGTGCTGGGGTTACGCGACGTGGAGGACGAAGACGACGAGGCGCATGCAAAGCTGCACTGCCGTCATCGCTTCTGTGCTGGTACCTGTAGCTGCTGACACCTTTTGTCGTCTGGTTCCTCTAATGGATTATTGTATGTTGCAGAATGTATCCAGAGATACATCGAGATGAAGATCAAGGCGCGAGAAGTGGACGAAGGTGGAGAGCTGCTAATGGAGAGACGTGGCCTACGTGACTGACTGACTGACTGACTTTGATGCGTTGTAGATCAACTGGTATGTCCTGTGGTGGAGTGCAAGCAGAGCATCAAGGAGGAGGACATGGAACAAATTGTTGGCAAGGAGCAGACGGCTCAGTATCGAGCGGTGTTGAAGCGCAAACGAGTACGTCGCAGCTTTTGATGACCTTGTGCATGTCATGTACACTGTACTCATTGGTGGGTGTGTGGAATTATGCCTATTGATTAGGACGAGAAGAACCCGAGCGCGCGGTGGTGTCCGAGACCAGGTTGTGACGAACTTATTCTTTGTGAAAGCAAGGACAACTTCACGTGTCCGAGGTGCGGGACCGTGGGCTGCTTCCGTTGTCGTGGATATGCACATCGATTCTGGTTCTGCCGCGGCGAGGAAGACAAGTCGTATCTGGCGTGGGAAGCGTCGGTGGGCAAGCAGAAGGCGGTGCGGGCGTGTCCACACTGCCAAATGCGAATCTGGAAGAACGAAGGGTGCAACCACATGACATGCACACGTTGCCGCTACGAGTACTGCTGGGTCTGCGAGAGCATGTGGGATGCCAGTCACTACGCGTGTTACGATCTGCCGTTCGTAGGGGCCTCGTCCGCGTGGGGGCGTTGGTTGCAGCGTACGTTGGGGTATGCTGCCATCGTGCTGATTGTGGCGGTGATCTCCGCGGTTGGCTTCTACGCCTTCGTGGGCGGCTACGTCGTGTACTGCGCCGTTGTGCACACCACGCGCCTTGCTCGCGGCATCCCCAGACGTGTCAATGGACTGGATCAAGCCGGCTGACAGCACACCTGTAGCATACTCAGTGAAGTGATGGAATGCGCAACAACAGAAACTATTTACCAGTTACCCGAAGTGTTGCTTACTGAGGACAAGTGCATGAAAATACATGTACCACCCGAGGACGCTTCGATTGCAGTTCATGCTAACACAACTCAAATGTACACGAGAGACACATTCGACCCTTGCGCTTACCTGTGAGCCGTCGCTTGTTGCCGCGACTCCTAGGTGTTGTGATACTTGCGGAAAATATGGCCGGGCAGGATCCACTGGTCCCAGTCCTTCTCGTACTTGAGGTAGTGCACGTAGCAGGCGTTGGTGCGAATGACCTTCAGTACAATGGCGTTGTACAGATCACCCTTGCTGCCCCAGCGTGCCATCACCGTCTCGTGCACCTCGGGTGTCTTCTTCAGAGCCACCTTCTTCCCCTTCTTGCGCTGGTAGAGAGACGACACTGGCAGGAACTCGTCGTAGATGGACTCCCAGTCAGAGTAGTGGATCTGCACCAGTACCTTGTCGTGGACTACCTTCAGCACTTCAGCACGGTTGCGCTTCTCGAAGACCTGCACGCCGATGGTGTCGCCCACCTTCATGTTTAGCGAGTCCCAGTGGGTGTTCGCAGCCGTTGCCTCCGCCTTGTTCTTGGCTTGTTTCTTCTTGTTTGCTGCCGCTTCAATAATCTGCTTTGCTTCAGCCGCTTCCTCGCCATTCAGCGCGGCCATCGCCTTGGTGAAAGTAGAACCATGAGTCGAGTTCTTCTTCTTGTTCAACTTCGCACTAGAATCAACGCGCACCAGCAAGAGGTCGATGTCGTCCAGAAGCTTCTTCCAGTCCCACGAGTCTTCCGTGGGTAACACCTGCTCCAAGGACAGCATACGGCAAGCATGGCGCAACCCACGCAACGTATCCAGCTTGCGCAGCGTGGCGACCCCTTTGTCGAGGACCTGGTTGTTGGCATGGTAGATTTCCTCGATCGCGGACATCACATCGTGTGCTGCGTTCCAAAGAATCTCGGCGTGGTTGATTGTCGGGGAATCCTGCGCCAAAAATGACCGCAAGAAGGCTGTAAGGTTCACCGTGTCGGCGTGGAAACGGTGGTACGACAAGCACGCTGTGACGTTCTCGCACGCATGCAATGTGCCCTCAGGCATGTACAGAATCTGTCCTGGCTTCACATCTACCCGCCACGCTGGCAGGAATGCCAGCTGAGGGATCTTGTCCAGATCCACGTCGTGGAAGTTCACGGATTCGTGCACGGAGTCCAGCTTGGCCGCCTCGCGGTGCAACATGGTCACACGCTTTGTGCCAATGATTGGGGCGATAGTGATACCCAAACCACCCGGGTCCAGGTGCATGCGACTCCTTGTGCTCTTCTGGCCCATGAAAAGGTACTGCAGTGGGTTGTCGCCCCGCACGGCGTCCAGCCAATACAGCAGCAAGTTGTCACCGAGCACAGGCAGCTCCTTGCACTTGTAGCACAGCAGTGGGCCGGCCTTCGGGTCCAGCGGAAATTGCCACTGGTGCAGGTAGTAATCCGACTTGCCGTGCTCCCAGTAGTTCTTCACGTAATAGCTCAGTGGCAGATGAGTCTTGATGGGGTTCTGCTCCTCGTAGTTGCGCTCCAACACAGGCACCTTCACGTCGTGAATGCCATGCAGGAACGCTGTCGTGTCCAGCGTGCCGTCCGACTTGACCCAGCCGTCCGCAAACTTCAGCCAGCCAGTGTGGCCCTCCAGCAAGAACGGCTCGCCCGCAAAGCGTTTCGCCTGGATCTTCTCCTTCGCGAGGCGGTTGTTCACATTGATCACCTCCACCTGCTTGAAATACAAGTGCTCCCACTGCGTCGGGATCGAGTACGTCGGGTTGATAGCGCGGGCCTTGGCCTCCTCTGACTCATATTTGGTCTCCTCCGCTAACGCTGCCCTCAGCGGTGGGGCAGCGACGTCGCTAGCGTCCGCCTCACAGTTGCCCGCCTTGGGTCGCTTACCCTCCGCTCCCGACTCCGTCGCCGTCGTCTTCTCTAGGGAGCGCTTGCGAGCACTGCCCGTCTGTTTGCCAAAGATAGGCGCCAGTTTCTCCCCAGTGGCCGCGTCTCCATCAGCATCCATCGCAGGCGCCGCCTCAGCCGCAATCGCTTCCACCTCCGCCACAACAGCTTCCGCTGCAGGCTCGGGGATCGTGCCACCGAAGAACGGAGGACGCAGCGGCAGAGCCTGACCATTCAGCACTACAGAGAGAAAGAGCGCAACAGCAAAAGAGTTAGTTATCAGCATGCCATCTCCATTAACAGCAACGACGTATGCTCTGGGTACCTCCCACAATGCTGCCTTTAAAGTACTCAAGCGCCTTCTCGTTGGACTTCAGCAGATCCAGAATCCCCTGGATGGCAGCTGCAGCTCCAATCGCTCTGACACGCAAAAGAGAGAGAGAGGGGAGAGAGGCAAAGAGAGATCAGTCTAATCAATTTCTGCAGCTCTCCTTCCCACCCTCCTGCATCCACCCACTTTTCCTCCACCAGCTGCGTGCGCAGCTCGTACATCTTCTGACTCAGTTCCGGGTGTCCAGCGAGCCCCTCACTCACCTACAGGCAATAGACGCACGCGTTAAGTACCTATCTCCTCCTTCATGTTCATGAGCAGATAGAAACACAGATAGAAGACGCACTACGTACTTGCAGGATGACGCGGCCCAGCTGGCCAGTCTCCAGCGCCGCCGAAGTGGCCAGCACGCCCTCGTCCAGCTCCACGTGCTGTTCAAACGCCTTGGCGGCCGTCTCCATCTCCACCATCAAGAAGTGAGCTCTTCGCGCCTCTTTTTCGCTTCTTCGAATTACAGCTACACTTGGTGTTCGACACCTCACTTTACTCGAAATTGTAAACTTCGTTCTAAACTTGAGGTCTAAACATCTGACTTCCAGATTTTTGCTAAGTACGAAGTGATGTGCGTCACAAATTCAATTTCTTACTTCACCAACTCAAGGTTAGAAACACGTTTCTTACTTCACATCGTGTCCGCCACAACCAACTCAAGTGGAGCAAGTGATGGTGGCTCCGGGCGCGAAGAAGCCGCCGAGCTCTCGGCTGGACGCGGCGGGTCAGGAGGCGCTGCGGGCGCGGCATGAGGCGATGACGCTCGTGGAGGAGCAATTCCGCGACTTTGACGTGGTGTGGGCCAAGGTGCACGGCTTCCCGTGGTGGCCGGGCGTGCTCTTTCACTCGTGGGACGTTGTGCGGCGCGCCGGCATCCGCACGGACCCCAAGATCGTGACGGAGCTGGTGGTACCGCCGCCCGAGAAGGTGCCGGAGCTAGATGCGGCCACGGGCCAAGACACGGGCAGCTTCCGCCTCAAGCGGCACTGCCTCGTCATGTTCCTGGACAAGTTCAACTTCTCGCTCGTGGAGATCGACGCGAGCAACGTGGCGAGCTACACGGCCCACTACCATATGTACGAGCGCGCGATCATGGGCGGGAAGAGCAGCAAGTGGAACAAGAAGAAGACGGAGTTTAAGCGCGCGCTGGTGAAGGCGGCACAATTGCTGCACATGGTGCGAGAACGCGATTGTTTGAGTGATACTTATTGAGTGAGAAGGATTATTTTATGAGTGACTAATTGTGTATGATTTTTTTTTTAAATATATTGTAGGGGAACGAGTATGTGGAGGACGATCTGGTCATGTTGGAGGAGCCGAGTCCGGCGGAGAAGAAGCAGCGCATGGGGGAGGTAATGGAGTTCGAGACGGAGGAGGGAAAAGAAGGGTCGCTGGAGGACGCATGGGACGACCCGGACAATACATACGATGCGGCGTTTAGTGTTGAGGAGGAGGCGGCAGTAGAGAAGAAGCATGTGAGGAAGTCGCAGAAGAAGACGAGCAGTAAGAAGCCAGCGGCCAGGAAAGGAAAGGTGGCGGAAGTTAAGGAGATCGAGGACGGCGATGAGGAGGTTGTGATTTTAACGCCGGCAAAGTCTCGGCGGAAGGCGCCAGCTAAGGATTCCAAGCCGCGGGTCCGGAAGCCGTCGCGAAAGGAAGTCCACGACGCGACACATGTTGCAGTTGTGTCACGGTCGCCGTCACCGATTGATCTGACAGGTACTCCAGAGATCGAGAAGAGAAGGCCGTATGCGACCCACAATGATATAACGAGTGGCAAAGCATCTAGAAAACCTCCGAAGCCTAGGAAGAAAAAGGCGAATGACGAGGTTGACGAAATGAAATCGAAGAGCACAATGAATGGCCGTGCTAAAGTCCTGATGATGGAGGACGATGATGACGTATCGAAGGAGTTGGTCGAGCAAAATGGTGACAAGGTTTCCGATGAAGTTGCAGATATCACAGAGGAGGAGGAGCCGAGCAACCTGGTGCTGACACCATTATCTAGCATTTGGACGACAGGGGTGTCGGATGGCCCAAGTGCTGGATCCGGAGTACACACACAGCTGGCGTACAAACAAGATTTCGTGTGGGATGGCGCTGTGTTCACTGATGAACTTAGCATCGCTGAGAAGGAGAAGGCTGCGATTGAGCGGAAGCAAGCTGAAGATACTGCTGGACCTGGACGTGAACGCTCCTTGGGCAAACGCCAGTCGCGGTCCGTTCAGCAATCGCACATTCGACAAAACCTGATGGCGGGGAATTTGGATCCACATACGATGGTGCAGTGTGCTGCCTACCGCCCGAAAGATTATGTGGAGGACCCAAATAGTCGCAGCCGTGGTGGGCCTACGCTAGATCCCCCGTTCCAGGTTGTGGTACACCCAGACGCAGTGTTCGTGGCAGATCTTCATGCACACCTTGCTACTTGCGAAATCATCGGCTTCCTAGGTGGTAAATGGGATGAAGCATCCAAGACGCTGTACATACAGGCTGCGTTTCCGTGCCGCTCGCTTGTCATTGATGGCGACGATGGCTCTACTGATGTGGAGATGGACCCGGGCAGTGAGATTGAACTGCGTGGCATCATTGAAAATGCACAGCTGGAGGTTGTAGGCTGGTATCATTCGCATCCAGCATTTGCACCTGATCCATCTGTTCGAGACATTGAGAATCAAACAAGCTACCAACAGCTCTTCCAGCGTCCCAGCACCAGCAAAGAAGTTGGTGCAGAAAGCACACCATCGGAACCGTTTGTAGGTCTAATTGTTGGTACGTACGATACTCGACGGAGTACACCAGTCAGTCTCTTCCGCTACTTTCACACGCGAGGTGAGAAGGTGAGTGGAGGCGCACGCCGCGAGATCTATATGCCATACGAATTCATTCCCGAGCGACGCCACTTCCGAAGCGTGTTGCAGGACGAGGGACGCAGGAGGACACGATCGTTCCCTATGTATCAGTCAGTCTTGCAGCACTTCAAATTTGAGCTGGCAGCTGTCCAGCATCAGCTGCCTATGGACATTAAGGCCCCGCCTGCTCAGAGAGCGACGTCCAGATCGTCGCCAACAAGAGTGAAAGTTCAAGGTCCTATTAGGAAACGCAAACAGAGCTCTGATGGTGCAGGGGATAAGCCAGTGAAAAAGGCAAGGGCAAAAAGAAGGTGCTTCGCGCGCTCTTCTTCTGCTGCAACAAGTCATATTGACCTAACTGAAGACGGTGGTAACCAAAAATTTCGAGCTTCAGAGAACGGGTCAGCGCCGCCAAAAGTAACACACGAGGCCGGTCATAATGGGAGCACGGATGTGACCACTAGGGGAGAAACAATAGCTTCGAATGGTGATGCCGGCGAAGAAGAAAAGGTGGTAACGTTCGTAGCACCCTCCTCAGGTGGTGCTGAAGATAACACAGGTAGCAGCAATACTTCAGCAGAAAAGGTGATACCTGAGGCTCGCAACGTTGAGCCACAAATCGCCGAGGTCCCCGCGGACGCTGTTGTGCCTACCGAAGCTGCCTACGGCAGTGAAAACTGGTGCAAAAGGTCAAGGAAAGGCCAGAACCCCAAGCGGATAAATGAGAGCTTGAGCAGTTCAGGTGGGGATGAGTGCAAGCAACTACCAACAGAGAACGGTGTAGCTCAATCACTTCATGACTCAACGGTATCCCAAAAAGTGATGCAGCACGCGAGCAGCAAGTCTAATGATGCGGCAAAGGGACTGACCGTTCAGGTCGACGTGGACACGATTGGTGCACCAACACATTCGAGCACCCCTCAATCGTCGTCAGCCCCTTCCTCATCTGCAGTAAAACCTGGTGTGCCACCACCAAGAAGCAACAGCGTGTCCAGTCGAAAAAGGAATCGCAAACCCAAGAAAACAACAAAAAACAGTAATCGGTCGACTTCCCCTAGCAGCGACAGACCATCGCCCGGCATGTCGCCTAGTCCGACCAACCCTCCAGGCCAGACATTCTATGAGGCATTTCGACCGTCAGGGCCTCGTTTTGCGAACGCAGGTACCCATGAGGGAGTCACACCACCGTTCAGTCGTTCTGATGGTCCAAAACCCGACAATCTATTGGTAGAAGACGTGCAGTATATTGTTGTCGATGGAAACATGGGCGTGGCCGTGACTAGCCATAGTGGTGATCTCTCTGCTAAAGACAAGGCTACCCTGAGCGCGAAGACTACAAAAGACGATGACCACATCAACCCGGAAATTCGAGGCTTTATGACCTCCTTAGTGGAGAAGGTGGTGGCGAAAGTGGTTTCGGAGATCACTGCTGACGCCAAATCGAGTGCGCAGGATAGGAAAGAGACTGTGTCTCTTTCATCTTCATCTGAGGTGGCGAACGGGTCTTCTGACAGCTCCACAAACAAGGCGTCAGTAAATGACGTTGTGAAGGTAGAAATGGGAAGTAAAAAACCCAAGTCTGAGGTTACGGTGGATGCCGACGTGGGTGAAATTGAACGAGGTCTTATCGTCCGTGCTGGTCCACAGCTTTTCGGAAGCAACGGTGAGTGCGAAGACATCCAGACATCCTTGCAGAAAATGGCGAGTCATTTAGACAAGTTGAAGTTTTCGCAGGCTACCAAGCCACGTGAAACCGAAACCAAACTTCAGGAAGACGCAACACCTGAAACAAAGTCCGAGCTCGTGGTGGTGAGGCCTGAACCCAAGCAAGATGATTCCAAGATAGAGCAAGACCATCTTACTGCGTTGCGAACTAAGTACGGTGCGGGCGTAAGCGGATGCGCCGAACAAGTGATCACTTTGGTGGACTATTATCGCGACTTCGAGCGACGCACTGACCTCAGCGAGATTTGGAAATCACGGATAACCAAGCTGGAGAAGATCGAGAGTTCACTCGCAGAATACGTTCAATACCTGAACATCCCTGCGGCCCTTCGACATGAATTCATCAAGGTGCGCAGCTTTGCATTCCATTGATGGCTCAATACTGTGCACTAACCGGTTGTGTGCGTTGTGTAGGATCTCATTTCGTATCTGCGCAGGTCGTGGGCGACAAAAGACCGGCGGAGATGAAGGCCGACTGCAAAGTGCTCAGTCCGTGATTTATTTGTGCGGGACCTAGGCGGTAAATCCATAATAACCGCAAAAAGCGTGAACGTGCTTCTCGTACTTTTATTCCGCAGATGAATCCCTACTTTTGGTCATTCACTACCCTGATCCGCAGGTACCAACCTACTTGCGGTGAACGCAACCTGGCGAATTACAGAGCATTACCTGGAACAGGCCACTACAATTGTCTGAACTCGTCGTTGAATCACCTTCCTGGCCCCTCGATGGCAGGCTCATCGTTATACCGACTGACACGTCGCAGGATAGGTCGTGGTCGACGAGTCGAATAAGGCACAGGAGACACATGCACTGAATACTGGTCCGAATATTGCGAGCGGCCGTAAGAAGGCACCGGGGGTTGCCTCAGGGTGCCAGGAGGGTCCTTAATCCAGAATTCTTGTGTACTCCATCGTTTGCCAAAGCGGAGCCTTTGAACTCTTCCAAACACTCCATCTGGACCTCCTGCGTCTTCGTGTTGGTCTGGAATTTGATCCTGTCGTGTGGACGCTTGAGAAGACGAGACCATCACTGGCAAATTGGTGATAGGATGTGCTCGGCTGTTCCGGTAGAGCCTTGTGTCAACGTTTGCGCTGTCATCGATGCAAAAGCGAGAGCGAGACAGATTCTCCTTCTGTCTCATCCAGTCTGGTTTCAAACCACCACTCACACGACGTGAAACTGGGAGCTGGGGTGGGGCAGGTGCAGGTGCAGGTGCAGGTGCAGGTGCAGGTGCAGGTGCAGGTGCAGCTACAGGTTGCTGTGGTTGTGGGACATGCCTTGAGCGTGGTAACCTAGGTATCGGGGTGTTGTCTTCTGGGGCATGCTGCTCTTCTGAGGGTGTCCTCGAGGCTGACGAGACCTGACGCTGCGGTCGCTGTGATGGCGGTGGCTGCCGTCGGTTCAACTGGAGGCTTGGACGTCCAGAAGACCCACCGCGCCCACCACGGCGAGCTTGTTGCTGGGGTCGACTAACTGACTGTCGAGTATTGGCAGGTGCCTTAGGTTTTGACTTCGAAGCTGGAGGTATATTCTTGATCCATGAACTCTTGATCCATTTCGCCAGACCCGTGATGCATTTTGGCAGAGCGTTTCGGCGCCCTGGCGGCCCGCGTGTCTTGCTCAGGTAATTAATAGTCTTACCAATGTTCGATGTAATGACTTGGTCTCTTGACGGTGTTGGAAGCATGGCTACAATCTTCAACACATGAAGAAGTTCATTGTCACGCTCCATGCGCTCGTGAATCTTTTTTGGTGAATCGCCGGCAGCGTCCTCTTTGCTTTCTTCATCATCATCGTCAAGAACTTCAGTCGCAAGCGAGTTCAGCACATGATTGAGCACAAGTAATCCGTCAGCGCCCATGAAACGGATCACAGCGTCGCGGTCTCGCACGTCAGGGTTGCGTAGCAAGTCGTACTGCAGGGCTATCTTCACAGTACTAGCTTCGCGACGATCCAGTAGATTCAGCAGCGAAACCCGTAGAAGCTCAAATGCCATGGCGCGTCTCGGCAGTGGTTCTATGGCCACGTACGGCTTAGTATCAATGATATAGAACGGCACTGCTTTCTGCGTCTCAGGTTGTGCTGCATCTGCTGGTGCCATATCAATCACAAGCTCTTTATCGCCTGGTTCTTCATGACTTTCCTGAATCTCCACTACATCGTTCTGGTCAGCCACCTCACCTTCGTCAACATGCATGGGTACTTCCACTGGGTGACTTGCCATCTCCAGCGTGTTTTCTCGCGTAGCGTTGCTCATTGTGCTACTCATAATCTCTAAAATGTTGGGCGCAGGCTCGGTCTCCTTGTCTACGCCAGCTTCCACCTCCGCTTGATCAACTAATACAACATCATCCTTTTGCTCGTCGGTCACATCCTCTACCACTGCAACAGACCCAGACGGAATCTCCTGGACATCCGCGTCACTAGCAGTCTCAACCCGCTGTCGCTTCCGTCGAACGGGTTCGAGCTCATCTTCATCCACATAGTCAATACTCCTCCTTGTTCTGATAGACCCGTCCGACGTCGTTGTCCGACTAGGTGACGAGAAGAACGGCGACTTGATCAATGCAATCATGCCGTCAATGATAGCAGACTCCGAGATCTCTTCGGTCGAGCCGTCTTCATACTCGATACAGTACCGATCGCCAAATGGCAAGAAGCACGTCACATGGCCCCATAAGTCTTCGTCCACGCGACTGCCATCGCTACTTGATCCTTGCCGAGGCCGGCGCAGCTTCACGCCCAAATACCGACTGGTACTGGTGTCCTTCACTGGTGGAGGGAAGTCGTCTTGGTCGTCATCATGGAGCTCGATGTTAGGCGCCGACAGGAACTTCATCACCTCTCCCCGAGCCAGCAATCTGGGCTCTCCTCCTCCAGGAACGAACAGCGTATAGCAGTCCAGGGCCTCGTCGTAGCGTGTGAGCCACCCATGCTCCTCCCCGCCCTTCCGCGGCTGTCTCCGCACTATGTGCGAGCCCACGAAGCCGAACGGGTCCTTGGTCTCAATGTGGGCCATCTCCCCCCTGCAGAAGAGGCCTCGACACTGGATTAAATGCACGGAGCTCACTTAAAACTTCGAGCCCTGTGCACTCAACCGTGATGTTGTATTTAATCTAGGAAAAGTGCCTAGAAACCCAGAAACACAATTACTGGAGCTTCCAGATCTTCTCTTGTCCTCCTCGTTGCTATTTAGTGAGTAAATTACTGCACTAATTAGCGTCAGCAATCTCTCTTCCTCCTCTGTGTCTTTCCTTTTGGTCTCGGTGTCAACTGCCACGTTCCCCTTCTGTCCACGAGCCAAAGCAAGACGCTGTTGGACTTATTAGTGAACTAGGAGATGCAGAGCAGCGAGTTTGAGACAGAGGAAGGAAACGACAGGAAACAGGCTGAGGAAAGCGAGCGCCCCACGCACAAGTTCCGCCACCTTCTTAACTAATTGCCGACTGAAGCTCCCGCGCTGGAGTGGTCTCATATTTTGACCAATGGTTGATCTTAAAACTTAGGATAGGCAGATGATTGGTTGGATCAAATGTAGCCATGTTTGTCCCTTGAAGCGACGCCGATGAAAACATGGGCCCCCGCTGCCTCGCGCTTTACCTGACAGTGCTCTTCTCGGGGCATGGCTGGCAGATATGGGCGTTGTCGCAAGACGATGCTGTAGTCAAAGAGTCGATGGTGCTGAATCATGTGCTGGAGGCTGAAATTGACGCGACCAAGCACCAGCTGGAGCTCCACCAGCTAAAGGCAAAACGACTCAGCGACGCCATCAAACAGATTCAGAGCCAACGCAGACAAAACACATCGACAACAGGGGATTTGGGGTCTGGATTAGCTGCTACACAGCAACGTCGGCAGCGACCTCGTGAGTCTCCGCAGCTATTCAGCGACTGGTTCGAGCCTCAAGGCACGTTCTCAGCGTCAAGTGGTGGAGCGAACTCTAGTCGGATGTTGACTCAGTTGATCTCCTTTCGACCCAATACGTCGCCTGTGGGAAGACGACAGCAGGGGACAGCGCGACGCAAGTCCAACATCGATGACGAGCCACCTCTGCAGTTCCTACTGGTCCTGGACCCGCACTCGACTCTTGTGAGTCTGATCCACCCGACCACGTTTGAGCTCATGTGGCAGCACGCGCTGGATCTGCGTTCAACGTCAGCAAGCGACGCCTTTCAAGTTGCCGACATGTTCTTCGTGTCCGACCGCAGTGCACATTTGGCTATACTCTCCACGTCCGGGGATCTTTCGCTTTTCAAGTTACGACTTTGGCACAACCGTCGAATTGTCGCGGGTGACCCTCGACGTCTGAAGCCGATGAGGGGCCAAGAGGAGAACCACCTTCAATGTCCAGCGGGGCAAGACAGCCTCAACGCGTCGGACCCATCCCAACCACCTTGGCTGCAGCAGCTGAGTCCGTCCCTAACAACGCCATCTCCTGGGAAGTACCTTCACGTCGACGTGGAGCGCGTCTTCGAAGCTACGCTCAACAACCACGCCTGGCACTACGAACGCGGCAAAGTGGCAGTGATAGCACAATTTTATCGTGTAGTTGTAGTTGCCAGTGACAGCTCCGGTGGGCACCTCTCATTTTTCCATGGTGAGAACGGTAGCTTTGTCAAGGGTATCCACACGCAGGTTAGTTCCAATGACGGCAATGTAGTACGTCTCGAACCGATTCAGAACAGCAGGGGACTGGTAGCGCTGGCAGCACAAACCCGAGTCCTTTTCGTGGACACCACCGTTCCACATCTGGCACCAGTAGCGTGCGAGGCACCTGGACGACACACGTTCACAAGTCTGGCAACGGATCCACTGCGGCCTTCTATCCTGTATGCTGGGACCTCGACTGGCCGTGCACTTGTGTACAAGCTGCACAACCTCGGAACCTTGCGTCAGCGCGCGGATACGAGCGAACGAGAATCTCCCAGCCCCGTCACGTGCACTTTGGTAGACCAGCTGATGCCGCAACGACCACACTTATCTGCTTTGGAACCAGCCATTGTGCAGACCATGCCTGGTTTTCTCGTATTGGGTACTGGTTCTCGTTTGGTGCTGTACCAATTGTCTGGGAATAGCGATGAGGTGCATCCAACTTACCTTTCGGAGCGCTCACTGGTTGACTCGTTCGCTCAGGGGCTTAATGGAATTAATCACTCTACGGTGCAGATTTTGGGGGTAAGCGCTGCCAAGGACCTGACAGTGCACTCAACTGGTTTTGCTGTTCTCGTTGCGAACTCCACCGCATTGGACCCAAGTCATCGACTGCACATTTACGAGTCGCGGATTCCTCTGCCTGGTACAAACCTCGATCTAAGCTGGATACGCGTGCCCGCCATGATGGTCTGCGCCTTAGCCGCGATGTTCTGGCAACAAAAAGGTCGGCTAGCCTATTCTGCAGGTGGGAGGGGCGCCTTCAATGAAGCAGAGCTGGCAGGTCTGCTGAGTGGACGAGGAGGTCGATTGCCGAGTATGGGTTCGATGAAACGAGGTGGGCTGAATGCCAATCGGCGAGCCAACGACTGGTACTAGTGCTAACTACTAACTGAATGCCAATCGGCGAGCCAACGACTGATACTACCTGGCATGGATAGTGCTGATAGAATAATGCTGTGGTGATTTTTGGCAAATTCTACTTTCAAAACAAAAAACTACCAAGTGTCATACTCAACGCAGCTGTGAGTGAAAATGATGGGGCTACTGGCCAAGACGCCTGCGGTGCTGTCGCTCAATGGGCAGCCGCAGGTGACGCTGCACGTGAGCAAGGAAGGCGACACAGAGCAGACGCAGCACGTGGAGCCCCCGACGTCCGTGGGCGAGCCGACGCTGGAGCTCATGAAGCTGCTGGGGTCTCTGGTGCGATTGCGCATCTCGGACGGCCGCGTGGTCGTGGGCCGCTTCCACTGCTTCGACAAGCACCAGAACGTGATCCTCAAGGACGCGCGCGAGTTCGCGCCCACGCGCGTCGGTCTCAGCAAGAACAGCAAGGACAAGGCGGCCATGGCCGCGGAGGCGGTGGCTCGAGACCAGGAGGAGGAGACGCGCTTCGCCGGCGTCTTGCTGCCTCCAGGCAGTCGCTCGCTCGGCATGACGCTCGTGCCGGGCAAGCACATGGTGTACATGAAGGTGCAGTGCTAGACAGCTGAGGAGGAGATAACAGAGCAGGGTTATGAGGTCAGAGAGATATGCACAGCAGCTTGCTTGGTTTAGCTCTTTATAGTCGATTGTCCTCCAGAAGCTGGGCTTCCTTTTCGCCGATGAACGTGTCCACGTTGGTGATCATCTCTTCTACGAGATGCCCCACAGCAGCGACGTCTCCTTTGGAGTTGTCGCCTTGGGGCGATTGCTTCTGCGGACGCAGGATGAATTGGGCAAAGAGGTACGCGAGGCTTGCTGCGTCCATCCCGTTCTTGGACGAGTACACGTTGACGTCGTTCAAGTGGAAGAGCAGGCAAGCCAGCATGGTGCTGTAGTGCACACGAACGACACAAATTGAGGGAGGTTAGTGATCTATGCAGGACGTCCCGGCATGAAGAAGGACGTACAGATTTTTCTTGGGCAGAGCTTCGAGCAGCGCGCGGAGATTCCGACGTAGATCAAAGGGCGCGGTCTGCACCTCACGCGCAAGTGCTACGAAGTCATCGTACATTGTGAAGGGAATCAGAGGTTGCTCGAGCTGTTTCAGCCACAGTCGTACGACCGCACCGGCGGTAATGGCATCCAGCAATTCCTCCAACTCATCTTTGGTCGGTTTGTGAGTCACAGACTCACCAGCAAACTCATTCAAGAATTTCAGGGCAGCCTGGGCGGGAACAAGGACAGAATGTTGTTAGTTGAGCGTCGACAAATTACAAGGCGAAGCATTCATGAACTTACCTTCAGCTTCGTTGCGTCAGGCTCGACTTCGTAGAACTTTTCAGTCTCGATGCCTGGCGTCGAATCGAAGATAAAGTTAATGGCGTAGATGGTAGCCTTCGGGACATTTTCTCCAGGTCCCAACAGCACAGAAGACTCCGTATCCAGAGCACTCGATCGTTGCCGTGCCACGGCGCGAGGCTTTTTGGCTCTGCCACTGCCGTTCGTGGCTGACGTTGCGCCGGTGTTCTCCGCCGGAGAGTCCACGTCAGGCCGTGGGCTATTGGCACTGCGCGTTAACAGCGAGTCCAGCATGTTTACCCATGCCACTGTGACCTGCGGTGAGTCAGCAACTAGGCTGTAGACCCGAGACGATCGCGGAGTGCCGCTCTTTTCCTGCTTTGAATCTGTCGCCCCCGCTTTCTCGTTGTTCGAGTTCGTGCTAACGTTGTTGCTACTGCTCGCATTCTCTTCGTCCGAAGAAACGTAGTCATCAGCGTAGTGTGTGCCCCAGCTATTGCGGCACGTGATGTCGAAGCGGCAGCCCTTGTACTTGGGGTGGCTAAGCTTACCGATGCGCTGAATAAGCCGCAACGAAATTGATCCGATCTCGCCAAGCGGAATGGGCCCCCAGGCAGACTGGACGACATCCGCATAGTAGCGAACCTCGTTTGATCGCGCGTAGAGAACGAAGTAGCGAGAGTTCCACTTCTTGAGCCCCTTAATTCCACGGCGCTGTTTCTGACGGAGCCAACCTTCTAGTAGTACGCCGCTACCAGGCCTTCCAGGAAACGCTCCGGGTACTTTGCGCAGACCAGGGCTGAGGACCTCATCGTTGTTGCTAATTGCAAGCCTCGGGGATCCGCTGTACTCGGACCCGCTGGCAGAGTGTTTCAACCGGTCGGTGCGACGGTTTATTATGATGGCGGGAGCATTTCCAGCGCCTCCTGTCTGGACCTCTGTGGGCCGCCCTGCACTAGTACTGCTGGCAGGCGGAGTTTCTGACACCGAGTGCTCTGAAGCTGTTCTTCGTTTCGCTTTACCAGTGGCTGAACTACTGGCAGCAGGTGATTCCGGAGCTCCACCACCAAATCCTTTCCCCCGCCCACCAAAAGGCGACATCGTCCGTGTCTTCGTCAAAAGCCTCAGTACGTTCGTCTTCTTCTTCGCGACGTCATGTGCAGCTGGAGGCTCCAAAGATGGGGCTCCTTTTCCACTATCATCCGACTCGTTACCCCCAGTGCTCACTCTCTCTTTACGGTCCGTCGTCAGTCGCTTAAGTTTAGGCCGCGCTTGCTTCGCAGGTGTCGGTGCAGGCTCCTCACTTTTCTTCCTAGATGGATCCACCACAGAACCTGCAATATACGCGTCCAGATCAGAGCCCAGTCCCTCATCTTCGTCGCTCTTGGTCTCACTCTTCTTGGGGTCCTCCTTGGTCACCGACTTCTTCTTCGCCGTCAGTTCCTCCTCCTCTTCGTCCGAGTCGCTGTACCATTTCTTCCCAGCACTTCTCTTAGTCGACGACGCTGCGCGACTACTCTGGCTCCGGGACAGAGATCCGAACGTTTTCTTCTTTGGCTTCTCCTGCATCTTTGACGATTCTTCCGTCTTCTTCTTTTTCTCTTTCTTCTTTTTGCTCTCCACCACTGGTTTCTTCTTCTCGGAGTCGCTATGTTCACTCGCCATGCTCCCAGCTTTAGTTGCCACAGTACGAGGGACGACAGTGCCGCCTCCTTCCGAAGAACTCGAAGACCGCAGGGAACTGTCATTCGAGCGTGTGGGCGTCGGATTTTTCGCTGGCTTTCGACGTACGTCGCCGCCCAGAGGAGAACCGTCGTCTGAGCTGTCGCTCAGCATATCACCCACGCGCTCGTCACCTCCTCCTTTGGCGGTTGCAGCACCTCCGCCGCGATGGAAGCGCGAACCGAACGCGGTCGCCTTCATGGAATAAAGCTTTGTATTGGGTTTCGATGGTGATCTTGAAGTGCTGGGATTCAAAAGTGATAGTCGACTCTAGACCGATTTTGAGAGGGGATCTCAATCATCGAAATGGCTACAGTACAGACTTCAACAAGTGGTGACGTAATGAGTGACGTTAGCGTCAATATTGTTTGCTTTTAGACTATGCTTACAACTCGAACTCCTCTTCGTGGACGTCGAAGTTGCCGCCACCCAAAGCGAAGATGGCCTCGTTCGTCGCCATCTTCAATGCTGCGGGGCCGGACACCACGACGCCGACCGCAGGCAGCAGACTCGCGGAGCTGTCGTCCATCTTGTGGACTTCTAGCGTTTGCTGCACAAGAGACTGCATGTTGGGGCGCTCGCCCACCGCAACATTGAAGTGGCTGACCAGGTCTCCGACAGAGTGGACGTCACCTCCGAAAGCAGCGAAATTCGACAACGGGGTTCCAGACGCAACCGGCGTTGGCTCGGTGGTTGCGTGGCTGCGACGGAACATGGTGTACTCGTACCACACGAAGGCGTACACCACGACAATCGTCAAGCAGAACATCGCGAGCTCGAAGGCGCGCTCAAGCGGCCACAGCTCGAAGTGGTTGGCTCCCTGGATGACACCGTTTCCCCATCGGACGGCGAAGACAACCGCGATAGCTACGACATAAAGCACCAAGTACATGACAAAACGCACCATGTTGCTTGAACGCAGAGGCTCGTAGAAGGGACGGGCAGCTTGGCTTGTGGACTTGGTCGTTGCCGCGTCCAGAATTTCCTTGGTGGGTGAGGTCTCTAGCTTCTGAGCAAGGTCGATCTCCGAGTAGGTGCCGGTCGCAAACAGATGCGCTCGGAAGAACTGCTCATGCGGGTCCAATTCACGAAGCTTGGCGAGCACGGGTGCGACAGTCTGGAACACACTGAGCTCACGGAACGTGAAGATGAAAGTGAAGCGTTGGGTCCACCTGACACCATTGCTTACCAGCTTGGCAGCAAGGTCGTCCAAGATGGCCAGCACAGGGGTCACACCAATACCACCGCCAACCAGGCACACGGTGGGGTAGTCTTCGTACAGCTCCAGCGAAGCGCCGTAGAAACCATCCATGTACATTAGCGGCGTGATGTTGTCGTGGTTGCAGTCCTTGGCGTACTGGACCAAGTTCTTTGACCAGTCTCCGAGAGGCTTGATCAGCAGCGTGACGTCGGTGGGACTGGTCTTCGGGGACGACGCGATGGTCAGCGCGTGCCACTCGAGCTTCGAGATCTGCGGCACGTTCAGGTACAGGAAGTTGCCGACCTTGTAGTCGTAGGACGATGACGCTGGGGACGTTCCGGGAGCGGCACGCTTGACGACAACCTTGACCAACTCATCATCACCCTCGCCGATGACCGAAAACTCCTTAACCGAGACGGGAGTCATGGCGTTCCAGCTGGAAGCAGCCCGGCTAACGAACCACACACACCCCGACGGAAGAATCCACCAGATGATCTGAGCCCAGTGCAAGATCGCGAACACCACAGCGATGACGAACAGCACCCAGTGCGTGATGTAGAACCACTCGTAGGCCATGCGGCGGATGATGGGGAACGAGGTCGGGATCAAGAGCACGAGAGCAAGCGTGGAAATCAATCCAAAAAAGTTGAACCAGGCGTAGTAGCCGCCTCCCGAGTTATCCAGCGTGAAGTCGCAGTTAGTGCATGGGAGCTGGTTGACTTGCCACGTTCCCAGTCGGACCCAGTAACCCCAGTAGCCCGCCATATGCACCACGGCCGTGATGACCGTCATGAAGCCGATCCAGCGGTGGAACTTGACCCCATTGGCGTACGAGACGTTGAAGAACTCCATCCAGCCAGAGTTTCTCGTGACGGGCAGCAGCAGGAACGCCATGTTGTAGATGCACAGGTACGCCGAACTGATGCCGACGATGTTCCAGTACTTGGAGGTGTTGAGCGTGCCAGCTTCAGTAGCGGAGTCAATGCGGCGGTCCCACTCGTACCACCAGCACAGGGCGTTGCCACCGAGCACATAGACGACTCCAAAGATCCACTCGCCCACCGAGAAACGGGAGACACCGAGAACCGGGAACTTGGGTTTACGGCGCATGAGCATCGCGAAGCGCCAGATCAGCGTCGACGTCAAGCGTCGAGCCGTGTTGATGTGGCGCAAGTACTCGATGAGCAGCACACTGATGACGAAGGGAACGATGCAGAAGATGAAGAGGAACGTGGGGCGGATCATCTCGGTGTGGCCCGACTCGGTGATGTTGCGGCCGATGCCCGTATCCAGGAGGTAGCCCATGTGGCCGTGGCTGCTCATGGCTGGCATGTCCTGATAGCCGTTCCACCACTCCATCATGGTGTTCTGCAGGTTCAGCTCGTACAGCGGCGCCCAGGTCGCGATGTTGCCGAAGATGAACACGGCGATGCCCAGCACGATGAAGAAGCGGACGACGTGGACGGCGGTGGATGGCGTGGCCTTCTGAACCAGAGGTTGGCTCCTCGGGCTGCCCGCATCGACTTCCGGGGTCTTGAGGACGTTGTAGTCCGCCATGGTCGAAGTCGAGTTGACGTTGGCGAGACGAGACGAGTTTGGGAATGACACAGTGCGTGAGAGATTTTATATGTCGGCGAGGAGAGGTGAGGTGAGGTGCTGGTGGTCCACAGCCACAAAGCTACGAGTCGAAGGTGACTGTCAACAATAGCAACGAAAAGCTGCAACACGCGCGACTTGCAAGTTTGCGGGAAGATGGATCCGCAGGGATTTGCATGCGTCGACAACTTGTCGGCTCCCATTCAACATTTTTATTGCAATTGTTGAATTAAGTTGGAAAACTATTCACGCTTGCTGGCCCGCAATGCTTCACCTGGTGACACTTTGCACATGTAGACAGCTTTGACTGAATTGTATCCTGAAGCAAAGTCAGCTCTGATTAAAATACTTACGGTACGATCTACATGAAGTATCCTTGCATGGGGAATCGCAATCAATCAAATCGAGCTCGTATTGGAAACTATTTTCGCCACCACCACAACTTGTGGAAGTGGAAAGGGGTATCGCGTTTTTTTTCATGTAATACAATATATTAGATTAGATGTCTGCGATTACCAAGTCTTGGCTTTTTGCTTTTATGAACAGATCCATTCTGCAGTGCATCTTAGCTTCACTATTTTACACTTACATGAACTATGGACGCTGACATGAGGATTGAAGAGGGCGCACCTGGTGCAGACATACAAGTATCTATTAATACTTACCATACCCTTATCCTTAAATGAAACAAGCCCTAATTTTATATAATTTTTTACTCGTATCCTGTATTATTTAAAAAAAAATACGAGTACAAGGCGTTGGTAGTGCACCTTCATACTCTTGACTACGCTGACGTTGTTTACCTTACCATGATCGAATTCGCATCCCCCCCTGGTGTGTGTGTGTGTGGCTCCTGCGTATTTCAGCCTTGGTTCCTTATTTGACTATGTTTGGCTAGCGGGTGCGAAATTCGCACGACTATCAGAAACTTGAGACTTGAGGTTGTTCGGAACAGCAACATGTACCCTGGAATTCTCTTCAATGAAGAGTCTTCATAGCGTACATCATACTTAAAAGTACCTCTTCGAAGGAAGTTGTATTTCACATCAGCATCTTTGAGTCAAAACCTATGACCGTAGGTATCCATGACCACTCAACAATATCTCGGATCGCCCACCTGAGTGAACCTGCCCAACGGCGGATTGCTTCAACATGATGAGCTGACCTAAAAATACATGTTTAGTTATGATTCGGATGCCCCTACGCCATTCACTTTCCATCCTATTGTCCAACACGTTGCGTGAACGCGATGAAAACGAGCTCCGAGCAAAATGACATCGTTTATGGCTGGCATCACACAGCAGCGGCTTCAACACGGGGAAGCGCTTCAGCAGCTGCTCGGGAGACTCTGTCACGACATACTCCTTGGCGACGTCGACGCTGAGGAGACCGACGTGGCGCTTTGTCACTGCAGGCAAGCCACTCGAGCGAAAGAATGAGTCGAGGGTGTCCAGGTCATGGACCAGTACCTCTGCGTGGTTCTTGGCGCCGACTTCGACTGCATGGCCGAGATCCATGATCCAGTACTGGCCGTCATGATATCGAATGTTTGCTGCCAAAAGGTGCCCGTGAACAAGCCGAGCGCGCTGATACAGTCGACGCACGGCACGCAGGAGATCTGTGTAGACACTGCAAAGTTGTGTGTCGTTCAAGCTTGCGTCTTCCAGGGAAGGAGCGACGTGGCCATCTGACCCAACGAATTCAGTGACTAGCATGTGCTCGCGAAGAATGAGAGGCCTTGGAACACGCGCACCACGACCTGTCGATGCTAACTTCGCCTCGGCTTCGGTGACTGTCCCCACCGTTAGCGCTGCGGCTGCGCGGCTCAGATGCTTGTACTCGCGCTCGGTACGGATCTTGAGGTGCCGACGAATGCTCTTCCTGACATAGTTCAGACCATAGCGGCGGCCAGTCGGGTCACACTCCGTGGCTTTGGCAAAGTCTCCTTTGTTGGTCTTGAAGATCTTCAGTGCCAGACCTCGTTCCTGCCCGGTTGCTTTGTCCAGTCCGACGCCGTGGAACACGTTGGCTTCTTTCCCTGTGTTCACACGCGTCTTCACCGCAGTCACGAGCTCCTTGCGCATCAGTTTGCGCAGAACAGCCTGCGTATGCTCGTCGAACATGGTCTCGTGTGTGCCGCTGCCGTTCCTGCCGAGGTCAATGTGAGCTTTGGCGAGGAAAGTGCTGCGGTGGCCTTCGAGCTTCGCCTGCCGACGCATTGATTCGCGGAGCGAATTGAATCCATTTCCGCCCTCAAGGTCGTCAGTGTAGTCATCGTCATCCAGGCAGCTGTAGTCCTCGTCATAGTCGTCTTGGGCATCTTGCTGCTCAGAGGGTGCCGGCTCCTTCTCCTCGAACTCGTCGTCATTGTCTTCAACATCGAGTGCGTCGCTGTCGTCGAGATCTGCCAGCTGAACCCACTCCTCGTCCTGCAGTCTCAATGCTAGCTCTTCGTCCATGATTTCCTGAAGTGTAGGGCTGGATGGCTGCTGCGTTGAAGCAGAAGCGGGTGTAGTCACTTGCCACGGGCAGGTCGTCGCCATTGTCGCTTGAGGTCGAGAAGTTGCTAGGATCGGCGCTGCTGTAGCAGCAGGCGAAATGGGAAATGAGCTTCAGGTGAGTCGGCGAAAAGCGAGTTGAAGTGTTAGCAAGCGAGAGTGATGGTCCTGGAGTTGCCTTTTTCTCCAATCGGAACGTTCGCCGCGGTTTCGCTCCGATCTACCTCAGAATTGATGATGTCATCCACACCAGAATCACAAAGTCGTACCGTGGCACGCCAGATAATGTCACGACCGACTTCGTTCTCGAATCGCTGCACCATGCTCGCCGCTCACCACTTCCATCGATCGACTGCGCTACAATGTATTTGCACAGGTGATAGTTGTTCTTCTGGGGACTGCTATCCGCTGTCCAAAAGAATTATGGTCTACTGTAGTATCATCGTGGTCTTCTCCCTTGCCATCCATCGTCTACTCGCTGTCGGTGGCCGGTCCCGAGGTCGCCGTGGTCAACACTGCGTTGTGTTTGCACAGCTACAGGTGAGATCCTCCAGGTTTATTGTGACGTGGATGCTGAAAGCCCGCGCACTCGTCTTCTACATGTACTGAGTGCCCCATGCTCGAAGCGACCGGTTCCACTAATCTGTTGAGCTGTTTGCGCAGATCCAAATCGATGACGCATCGCAGATTTAATAAAAATACAGCGTTTTAGTTAATTATGTTCCCAGCAGCTGAAATCTAAAGCGTAAACCGCCGCCAAAAGCGGGTGAACTCCAATACAAACACATCGAATCATCTTCTGTCCATTTTGAGTGTTCCCGGTGACACGTCGCTTCAACGACTGCTGCTCATTGGTCTCCGATAAATAGCAAGTCGCTTCATCCTCACGCATTCGCTCTCAAGCAAGGGAAGCAGGCGCCGTCTTCCGCCGCCGCCATGCCGACCATCACCGTAAGCGAGGACAGCCCGCTGCTGGTGGGGCGCCGCAGCCACACGCGCAGCTCCGTGTCCACGCCGCGCTCGCCCTTCGAGACGGGCTTCCCCACGCTCTTCACGTCGCCCGTCCCGTCGCCGCGGCCGCACCGCCTGGCCTTCAACAAGCCGCAGCGCAGTCACCGCGAACTGCACGTTTTCCTCACGCTCACCATGTCCACGGTGGGCGCCGGCATGCTCTCCGTGCCCTACACCTTCCTGCTGGTGCCAACGTGGGCCGCGCTGCTGGGCATCGTCACCGTGGGCGTCGGCATGGCGCTCACGGCCAACGCACTGCTGCTCGCGCACGTGCAGCTGTCCAAGCAAGAGGAGGAGCAGGAGCACATCGGCTCGGGCAGGAAGTTTGCCTCCTTCCAGGCCATTGCAGTGGCAGCCGGGGGAGACACCCTAGGCTACGCGGTCTCCATCATCACGGCCATCGGCATCTACGGAGGATGCGTCGGCTGTGTGCGCATCGTGCGCGACATCACTCCGTTCCTTGTGGTCATGTTCCACCGACTCGCGGCGGGGGCGAATGTGCAGCCTCTGTTGTCAACGACTGCGCAGCAGATTGGGGACTACGTCATGTGGGCGGTGTTCGTGTTCGTGGTGTTCCCGCTGTGCCTTATGAAGAACTTGACCAAGCTGCACATCTCGAGCTATCTGGGCTTCCTGTTCTCGCTGTATCTGGTCGTGGCTGTCATCTACCGGTCGTTTTTCGCCTTGGACCCGAGCGACAGAGACGGTGAAAGCGCTGCTGTCAACACTACAGTGGCCATTGCTGGCACGGTAACTGCAGCGGTGAACGCAGCAGCAGAAGCGGCGGAGGAAGCAGCGGCTGCAGCTACTGCTGCGAAGTTACCAACGGTGATAACGGGGTCGATCTTGTCGAGATTTGCTCGTGCCATCTCGATCTACAATTACGCGTTCATGATGCACCTGAACCTCGTGCCGCTGTTTATCCAGCTCCGCGGAAGCTTCTCTGAGCCACTAAACGAGTCGAGGTGGAAAATGTCGCGCTGCATCTATGGGCTCAGCACCTTTTGCGTGATATTCTATGCGATTTTCGGCTTTTTCGCGGAGAAGCTGTATACCGTGACAGTGCGCGGTAATATCTTGCTGAACCTTGAGAATGATCCACTCATGGACGTGCCGCTAGTCGCGGTGTTCAGCACTGTGGTGCTGTCCTTCCCGCTGCTATTCCATCCTCTGCGCGGTGTGTTGGAGGAACTCGTTTTCACAACCAACCTCGACGATATCGCATTCGCGACTCGTTTGGGAGGATCCACCATTCTGCTGCTTTCGCAGGTGCTGCTTGCGATCGTTGTTCCTGGCATTGAGGTTGTCTTCGGTCTTACGGGCGCCAGTACCTGCTTCATGATTTGCTTCGCCTTCCCAGTCATCTTTTTCGCGAGACTTTACCCGTGGGATCAAGTTCGAGGCGGAAAGCTATGGATCACGGCTCTGTGGGTCGTTGTAGCGTTCTTCATGGTAATTGGCATCTCCGCCACGTGGTTTCTTCTTTCTGAAGGTTAGGACAGAATTATTTCATTGAAAATGGCTCGCTCGGGCACCAATTGCCATACAACAGCTTACAGAAATGCAACTATGTTTCTTCATTTACAGAATCGGTCTTTACTCGGATGTTGCAGCCTCCAAAGCATTGACCCACAGCTGCTTGCCTGTGCGTGATAGCGCGCGCCTTCGGTTGGGATCACTCAGGCCTCTATCTCTACTGTTGTCAACGGCCAAAGTGTTTCCATGATTAATCGATGATACGCTTGTTCGCTTCATTCGTGTGATGCTGCTCCGACTTGCAAGAGGTGGCTTCGATACTGCGGATGAGGATCGGGATCGTACCGCCATGGAGAATGAGAGCTCCGAGCTCATCGATTGGGGCTCTTCGAATGCCGAAAAATCCGCCCAGTCCTGTTCGTCAACCATAGGCTCTTGAACGGGTTTCAAGCCTTGAGTAGCACTAAGACGATGCTTTCTTGAAGACAACCTCCTCATCTTGACGGACGGTTGTTTGCGAGGTGGCGGGTTGAGAAGCTGGTTGATGCAAAGACGCACACCCTCGAGTTTTGGCCGCTCAGCTACATCTGGAGTGAGGATCCACTTGATCAACGCCGTGAACGTCGCGCTGAACACCTGTCCGAAGTGCATGTTCCCATGTGGGAAGCTCACGTAGCCATTGACGATCGCGAGATGCTGTACGCCGTCCCGAGGGTGTTCAAACGGAGAGAGCGGCCCAAACGCCATCGCGTAGAGCACACATCCCAGCGACCAAACGTCTGTCCGTCCATCAACCAGCTCCACTTTGTGTCTGCCATTGATACCACCATCCCACAACTCTGGAGCTCGATAAGCAGCGCTGCTGAACCTCGCAGCGTCCTCCCACAGCTTCCTGCACTCCATCGCCCCTCTCAGCTGCACCCGCAAGGGCGCAACCGACCCAAAGTCCATCAGCAGTGGCTCCAGCACCATCTCCCTCTCCGTCAGTACAACGTTCCCAGGCTTCACGTCTCGATGTGCAAAGCCGAGGTCCTGCAGCGCAGCCACCGCGTCCACCAACTTGGCGAAGAAGTGGAGACACTCGGTCTCCGTGAAGGCCGCAGCTCCGCTCCTCTCTGCTTGCTCCAGAAACGTCTGCAACGATCCCCGAGTGGCCAATGGGGACAGCAAGAGCGCCTCTTTCTCTATGTTGGCCTCCTGGCATCTGCGCACTTCGGCAGCCTCGAGTGGCAACACGTTCGCATGTTGAAGTTGTCTCTGCACTTGGATCTCCAGCAGCAGCCGCTCCAGATCGTCGCCCTCCGTCACGCCACGCGTCCACTTGAGAGCGAAGTGGCGACCGTCACGCTTGACCTCGTACACGTGGGCGAAGCCGCCCTCCCCGAGAGGCCCCAGCACCTCGTACAGCTTCCCGTTCACTCGAGCGACAGAGTTTCCCATTAAAAAATGGCGTCGTTTCAAATAGTCCCAATTTGGGATTTGCGACCGTCTCAGATTTGTGACGGTAAGATATTCGGACTAGTTTTAATTCCAGATCAAGATGACCAGGTAAGTTATTGCTGCTGCGCTGGATGCTGACGCTGGGCTAATGCTACTGCTGCTGTTGTTTGTAGTGCACAGTCGTACGCCGTGTTCAATGCTATAGCACGCGACAAACTTGGGCAGGTGCTGGCTCGCGTGCTGGAGAAGATGGCGGCCGATGTACGCAGCAGTTGGGTCAACAGAAGGCGGAGACCACGATACGTTCGTTGCTCATTTTTGTTTTTGGGTAATATGGCGCTCTTGCCAATTATGCAGGAGCCTGAAGTGTTCACTGCTAGTGAAAAGTACCAACTGAAGTCCATGTTGGGGCTGGTGGACACGCAGATCGATGAGGCAGTGGACGTCGCCAAGGAAATCTTCCGAGACGCCGCCACCTTCGGACAAATCGATCGGAACTTGCTGCTGTCGCGTGGCGTGGATGACAACGTAGCGCACGCAGTGGAGAAGACGTGGAGGAAGAAAGGGCGCGCTGTGGCGGCGCAGATTGCAGCGCTCCAAGCGGTCGAGAGTCTCGAGACGCCCTCGTTGGTGCTGCAGAAGACGGACTGGCGGCTGCACCTGCAGATGGGGACTAGCACACGCAGCGGACAGTCGCAGCCGACTGCCATCTTCCAGTTGGACGTGGCGGACAAGAGCTCGCCCACGAACGAGGTACGGGTGAAGTAAGTGAGCGGCGGACTGGATGAGGAGAATCACTAACATATCTATCTAACTCTTATCTTACAGACTGAAAGGCTGGACGTCGAGCTATCGCACGCAGAGCTGCGCTCGCTGTTTCTCCAGCTCAATGCCATCCAAGCAGAACTGGACGCGCCGCCAACGCCGTCCGCAGCGTAGGTCTAACTAACCTCAACGTCGTGGCCTCTGACGAGTGCATCTTTGTATTTTCCAAGCACAATTCTTTTGCTCATTTCCCAAACCTGTTCCGATCGTGTCTGCTGTAACAAATCTCATCAGTTCGTCTCTGCAATGTTCAAGTTCAGTCAAGAAAACGCCCAGATGGCGACGAAAGTCTCCGCTCCGCTGCTCACTGCCGTGCAAGTTGTCTATCGCGAGTGTTTCCACGACGACCAAGGCGAGTTCCCGCACGTGGCTGGACGTATCCATGCGTTCCTAGGGGATTTCGCTCCCACTTGGACACTCGCCACTGCTTACGAACGCACTGAAAGTCTCCGATTCCTGAAACTGCTGGCAGCTCGAACGCCAACGGACCAAGAACCTGAGCCTTTGTATAAACTCTGGGGGGTTGGCAATGTTGCAAACGTGGTGGCAGCTCGGAGACGATGGAGTGGCTAGCGGAGACCTATCTGCCAGAAGCTTCGCTGTCTTCAGAGGCAGTCGCTGCAGCAGGAAGTGGCCACCTGCATGTTCTGAAGTGGCTGTTCCAAAAGCACAATGAGAGAGTTCATTGGGGAGGGCTCGAGTGGTGTGAAGCAGTCACAAGGAGGTAGTGGACTGGCTGAGAGAACACGTCGCGGTGCATTCAGATGCGGCCCCACGCATCATGTTTGAGGCAGCGAGAGTTGGTGAGCTCGATGTCGTGCAGTGGTTGCTGAGTGAATGCAAGTTGCCAGCTGCCAGAGCATTGAAGGCAGCACAGGAAGGGCATCAATGGCGAGTGGTCCAATGGATTCTTACGAACTGTGATGTTGCAGATCACACTGTGGATGCTGACGCGGCAGCTAGAGACGGTGAGTTGGCATTCCTGCAATGGGCGTACAGACACGCTTCAGTTGAGCTGGGTGGCTGTGTTCTATTGAACGCGGTAGCGTTTAACGGGCATTTGGATGTCCTGAAGTGGCTTACGATGGCTCCGCGAAGATCGCGTTAGGCGCTTCCGTCTTCGCGCAGGCTGCGCGTGGTGGGCATTTGGAAATGATCAAGTGGATGCATTCACATCAATGCCCGGCAACAGCCGCAGCAATGGATCACGCTGCGGAAGGGGGATTCTTGGACGTGGTGACGTGGCTCGATGCTAACCGAGGGGAAGGATGCATGTCCCGTGCGATGGACGGCGCACCCGCAATGGCCATTTAGATGTAGTCAAGTGGCTTCACGACACCGGCAAGCACTTCTATTGCCTATTCGTCATGGACGGCGCTGCAGCTAATGGCCATCTAGAAGTTGTCAAATGGCTACACGATCATCGCAACGAAGGGTGCACCAAAGACGCCATGAATTATGCAGCACAGCTTGGGCACCTGAGCGTAGTCAAGTGGCTTTATCGCCACCGCAGTGAAGGGTGCTCCGCTTTCGCGATGGATTGGGCAGCTGCGTACGGCCATCTCAACGTAGTCAAATGGCTCCATACTCATCGCAAGGAAGGGTGCAAGACTTGGGCGATGGACAGCGCTGCGCGTGAAGGTCACTTGGACGTGATAAAATGGCTCCATCGAAATCGTCCGGAAGGTTGCACCACCGCAGCTATGAGCTCAGCTACAGCGAGTGACCACCAGCGCGATTACTGCGGGACATTTTGATGTGGTGCTGTTCCTGTGTCAAGAGCGACTAGTGAAAGTGAATTATGCTGCAGGTAACGTGATCGAAAGTCCGCGCTTAGAGCTCCTGCAGTGGTTGCTGGCAAAAGTACCTGCAGAGCTTGAAGGCGTGTGGTTCCGGGTTTCCAGAGGAGACTGGTACCTGAATGAGTGGAATCAACGTCATAAGCTGAGGCAAACATACCAAGATGATCGCTTTAGCGACTGGATCTGGGAGGGACAAACGTGAAGTGTAACAGCATCCCCATCGTTCGGATACTTCAGTAGTTATCGAGATGTTTGTCCTCAGGGAGACAGCTATTTGGTCATCACTACAGATCATCGTTAAAGGTGTGCTGGGGTGATGCCTCACCAATCTTCCACCCTTGCCGGCGTATCTGGTGAATAACTTTGGGCCAGCCACTCCAGCGCCTTGACATCCCCGCGGTCGATAGCCAACGCCGCGATGTTGTTCACGATCCACATTCGGTAGGACGGATGCTGCACCTCCTTCGATTCGCGTGCAGCAACGTACTGCATGCACCGCAAGCTTCCTGTGCGTAGGTAGGCTTCAGCAAGTGGCCAACCACGAGGAAGGTCGCTCAGGAAGTCGTCGATACTACGCCAGACATGGGGCAGATCGATTTCGCCCATCTGAAGACGCTCGCGGACCACGAAGCGCACCACCGTCAGCAGCGAAGATGCCTCGTTGTCACCGCGAGTGGGTTTTATCTTGGCCAGCATCTCGAGGTCAGGTCCTTGGTCGTTGGCAGTAGCTGATGAGTGCATGCTGCGAAGCGATCTCCAGTATGTGAGAGGACTCGACACCTCTTCAAAAAGGTGGGTTTCGCGATAGTACGGCGTATTTCCATCAGTCTCTTTTTAGGAAACAAGTGCACTCCGAGGGTGCTACGCCACAAGGTGTTGACCGAAAACTTGCTTCTACTAACCGTTGTGCAGTTCGCGCTAGAATGGGCACTTGAAGATGCTTACAAGAAGACGCGCAGTCTGCGCTGCATGCAGTATTTCAACTACTGCTGGCGAACCCAAGGTGTTGCAACGCTCGTATCAAGTGTGGGTGGTCATCAACGTAGCTGAATGACGCTGAAGCGATTTTGATGAGCGGTGAGGCGGAAGACCTGAACGTCGAACCATCGCTGCTGACGCTGTACACGCAAAATTTGGCCGAATCATCTCTCACGCGTTCGCTCGAGGTTTCCCCTTTCGATGGGCACTTGAGTGACGTCACGATGGTCCTGACAAGATCGCCCATGTTCGACGCTGCGCCATTTCCAAACGGAGTCCTCGACGTAGAAATTCGTCGCTGCGGAATGGACGGACGCATTAGCTCTCGCTAACGGTGTAACAATGTCGAGGTGTCCCCCACGATGGCGCGTGCAACGCACAGCCTTCGGTACGGTATTGATGCATCCGTCGCACCACATCCACGTGCCCGGGCCAGGTCCCGACCGACTCGCTTCAGCTGTTCACCCTTCCGTTCGGCTATCGTGCAACGGTCTTCGCCATGCCACTTAGCTACAACGGATTTCTCGAGGCGTGCAACAGAAAGACCTACCATTTTGACCTACCACTTTGAAGTACTGGCCCGCAGCGATCAACCGAGCGGAAGTCGTGAAATGGTTACATGCCAACCGAACCGAAGGCTGCTCCGGCGAAGTCTTGACTGTGCGTGTCACCTACTAGTATATTTAGTAGGTCAACTACTGCGGGCATTGGCGTTCGTTTTCACCCACCATCTCCAGTTTCCTACCTCGAGCTGCCTTGGTTGCTTACGATCTGCCGTGTGGAGCTCAGGCAAAGCGTCAAGTTTCAAGTTGCTCAACAGGACTGACACTTCATCTGGATGCAAGGTTAAGGATGCAGATCGTTACCCAGGACGACAGCAACATAGTCAGTCTATGTGGGGTCCTCACTCTGGGGATCCGTAATGTTAGTACTTCTTGAAAACAGACATCGAGTATATGGATGCATCTTTGGTATCCGTCCACCTGAGAAGGGGAGACGACGTACAACGAGATCTATCGAGCGGATGCGCAGAGGGCATAATTCGTTGCTACATGTACCTTACGAGCATTCACTGCAACGTATGTACATGTACTCGTTCGCTGTGGTACAATGCAGTGCTCATGGATATCGCCTGTCTTCTGTTGACAACATCATCCTTACTGACTAAAGCCTACAGACTTCGAAGTGCCAGACACGTCATACTGTACACTAGGATAGTGCTCACCTTCCTGCGCGTTGTCGCAGTGAATAGAGCCGCTCCGTTTGACGGTGGAAGTACACGTATAATACTACGGTTGTGCGGTTCAGCTTGCCTCATAATCTCGTTCGTCTTCTGCTCGCGAAGGTCTCCGTTAACCACAAAAATGGACTCGAAGTTTGCCCGCGCCAACGTCGACGGCCTCCTGCTGTGGACGAGTGTTGTCGTCGTGTACCGCGAATGTCTCTTGAAGCGCAGCGGAGAGCAGGTGCCGCACGTCGCGCGACGCATCGACGGGTTTCTGGATGATCGGACGTCTACTTGGGCCTTATCTGCAGTGTATGGACGCACGGTGAGTCTGCATTGCATGCAACTGCTGGAAGATCGACGCCCTGCAGTAGATCTGCTGTATCGCGAATGGGAGTTCAATGACGTCGTGGCACAGGCAGCAAGACGTGGAGATTTATCGTCGCTAACGTGGCTCGCGGAGATCTGCATGCCGGAAGGACCGTTGTCTGCAGCGGCTAATGCTGCTGCTGAGAGTGGGGAACTACGGGTTTTGACGTGGCTGTACAATGAGCACAATGGCAGAGTTCATTGGGGAGGTGTGGAGTGGAGCGAGGTGATCCGCAGTGGCCAGACGGATGTGATCAAATGGCTGCAAGAGCACACCACCCCGAACGAAGACGCGCTTTGGAGACTGCTATTTGACGCAGCGGGTGCCGGATGCCTCGAGCTGGTGCAGTGGCTGCTTACACAAAACGGACCTGCAGTGGGCGCTGCACTTCGAGGCGCACACAAGGGGCATCAATGGGGTATCGTGAAATGGTTGGCAGTGCACTGCAACGCTGCACCACTCACGGATTGTGTGGATGCTGCAGCCAAAGACGGCGACCTGCAATTCCTACAGTGGCTGCATGTAAACGGGCTGGCGCATTCTTTCTCTGGAGCTGTGACCCTTTCAGCAGCAAGTGGACACTTAAATGTGCTAAAGTGGCTCGTCGAAGACGTTGGAGAGCAGCAGCAGCTGACTGCCGATTGTATGGACCAAGCAGCTAGTGCAGGACACCTCGACGTTGTGAAGTGGCTCGACTCTCACCAGTGCCCCGCAACGACGCTGGCTATGGATGGAGCTGCCACTGCAGGCTTTATCGAAGTGGTGCAGTGGCATCACGAACATCGAGAGGAGGGGTGCTCAGTATCTGCGATGAACGGAGCCGCCGAGAACGGCCACCTCGAAGTCGTTAAGTGGTTGCACGCGATGCGTGACGAAGGCTGCGGCGTGTCTGCGATGGAGAAGGCGGCTGGAAATGGTCACTTGGAAGTCGTTCAGTGGTTGCACTCTCATCGTACCGAAGGTTGTACGGAGAGAGCGATGGATTGGGCTGCCAAAGGAGGTCATGTGGATGTAGTGAAATGGCTTCACGACAACCGGTCGGAGGGCTGCACGACTGCTGCCATGAACTGGGCTGCCTACGGAGGGCACCTAGAGACGATAAAATGGCTCGATCAAAACCGCAGCGAAGGAGGCACCTCGAAGGCAATGTGTTTAGCAGCAGCAGGCGGACATTTGGACGTTACCAAGTGGCTGCTTGCTAAAAAAAGAGAGAACTTGACGTCCGGCGCCGTTGACATGGCCGCAGCTGGTGGCCACATACAATTGTTGGACTATCTCCATGCTAACGGAGCCGAAACGTGCTCGCCGACCGCAATGCGAAATGCTGTCCTGGGATGTCACGTCCCAGTGATGTTGTTCCTGTACCATAACTACGGACACGAAGTCTGCGAAGATGGGATTTGTTTGTTGCGCGAAGACTGGGAAGACACAGAAGTTCAATTCGTCGGGATGGTTCGTTGGTTGCTGGAGAAATTTGGAGACGAGCTAGAAGGCGTCAACTTCTCAGTCAATCGCGCAGATTGGGCAACAAATCAATGGATGGCGGACCACAACATGCAACAAATGGACGTGGAGGACGAATTCGTTTTCTGGGAATGCGGTCGGTCAAGCTCACAGTACGCAAATGAGCCACAGCCGTAACCAAACATGATCGACGGCAAAGGTTAAGTGATGCAAGCAGCTTTTCTTACGATGTGAGCAGCAGCCAAACGCACGTGGCGCCTTAGACAGTCACAAGCACCACGATCGTCCATAGCACTGAAAGCCAAAGAGACCGTTGTGAAGGCGATAACAGGGAACACGTAGCAGATCACTAGGCAGCTAGTAGCCCCCATTAGCGAGAACACGACCTCGATGCCGGAGACGTTGAGGGCGATGAGCAGCTGGCTGGCCAGAAGCACCAATACGAGCACAAGCCGGGCAAGACCGTGAAATTCACCCTGACCGTCGTCGTTGCGCTTGCTTTCGTCTGGATATTGACCGTACTCGATGTCGTCTGCCTTGAACGTCTGGGCTAACAGCTCTTCGACGAGCGAGCGTAGCGGAAGGAACAGCAAGGGGAAAGTGAAGAGCACAGTCAAGTACGTTGCGGCGAGCGGAATCTTCATGACCGGGTCGCTTTGCAGGTTCAGTAGGATGTTGCCGTCAATGTCGTCGCCGTAGAGCGCAAACGCTGCACAGCCAATTGCACCATAGAGCACGCCACAGACAGCCGCAGCCCCGAAGATGCACTTCATCATCTGCGAGCGAGTAGCCAGGAGAGGAGGTGCCGTCGCAAAAGCCGTCAAGTTCCTCATCGATCCGCCTCTTCTTATGGTGCTGCCACCGTTGGCTTTGAGGAGCTGCACAAACAGTGGCAACAAGTTGAGCGTCATCATGAAAGCGAAGTTGTAGATGGAGATCGACTGAGCCAGTCGAGTGAAGCTACTGCCCTGAAGTGATGGCGTGTCGTTCGCAGTGCTGTTGGTGACGCTGAACAGCTCTTCTGCAGCCATACTACCGGACACGTCCGTTCCGTTAGTTTGATCGGACGTCAACGCACCAGCAGTTGTGGTATCAGGGCTAACCTTATATCCCTCGAAGGAGCGGTAGACTACAGCGCCTACGAGGTAGATAGAGAGTACGAAGCTCACGTAATTTGTAGGCTGAAGTGCCGACAGCTTGCGGAGCATGCACAGCGGTAGCAGGGCCACTGCAAGCAGAGCCCACATGACAATCTGCTTCACGTGTTCTTGGCTGCTCTTTGGCAGTTCATCGACTCCGTCGTACACCAGATTCACCACGAAAGGTGTCAAGTCACGGATAATTTGAATGTTGCCTACACAGCCACCGTAGACGCCACTCGCCATGATCAAAGACACCGCGTAGCCCAGAGCGGGCCCTCCTGCACGTCGCGCCAAGGCCTGAAAGCCGACAAACTTGCTGCCTGCTCCCAGTGCGTGAGCTTCAAACTCTGCTCTCGCTGCTGCGTGGACATGAGCGTGCAGCAGAGCGTTGGCCGTGCAAGACATCGCCATGCCCACGAAGACGATGCCAGCCAGCGCCTGCCATATTGGAACGAGCACGAGCGTGTACGGCACGGACAACATCCCCGCGCCAATGGTGGGCATCATGAAGCCCATGTACACGTGAACTGCCGAGAGTCGGTCACTCAGCGACGTCTTTGGCTGGAGCTGCAGGTTGCGTCTACTGGTCGGCAGTCGGGACGGCAGCGAGCGCGTGCTGGACGCTGGCGACAGAATCGGCGAGGCCAGCATACTCAATGGTCAAGAGTTGAGAAATGGCCCCAGTGACATCACAGACTGTGCCGAGGTTTGCTGTGATTCACAGCGAGTCTCGGCGCTCCATTGTGGCTGCTGGTCTGCTCGGTCATCGCTAGGAAGACTACAATCAGTCTACTGGTTGTATCTCGGGGTCTTCTTCTAAGCACCACACCCGTACTGGCAGCATTCAAGGCTAACCAGCAAAAATAGTAAACGTCCTCTCACGTCCACAAATAGATCAGAAACAAGTCCAAATCAGAAAGTGCGTCCCAACGAAAAAGATGTGACGTGTGAATGTATGTGCCCAACAGTACCACACTTGGTTAATGAAGGTCGTATTAAGAATAATTACATTTATTACAATACAGTACATTGTACTATGAATATCATTCCATTTCTGAATTTGCTTCGTTGAGCTCACGTGCAGCACAAGTCTTTCACCAACCTACCAGAGACAATGGCGAGCACCTGTCCGTGGGGCATTCAATCGTCCGAGCCTGCGAAGCCGCAGCCGAGTATGCAGGCTTTGATGGACGAGGCACTGGCGCTCTGCCTCTACGAGGAGGAGGTGAACGCCCTCCAGCGGGAGATGAACCCCGAGTACCAGAGCAGCATCTTCACCAACCTGCAGCGCAACAAGGAGCGACGCGAAGAGGACCGCAACAAGGAACTGCTGAACGCCGACAGCTTCGACTTGGTGGCTGAGGCCTCCGTGTTGACGCGCACGCCTGCTGCTGCTGCGGGCGCTGCAGCGATGGCTCGCGCCCGAGTGGCGGGCTCCTTGTCCATGGAGGACGCAGCTCACGGAGCTGGCAGTGGCAAGGGCTTCACGTCCCTCAGGGAGAGCACCAGACGCCAGCAGAAGAGCGAAAAGAAGGGCTTTGGAGCGGGCAGAGTGGAGGCAGAGACTCACGCCACGACGGACGGCGTCATGGACGAGCGCACCACTTTGATCCTGCAGAAGATGATCAACAGAGGGGAGCTGGACGAGGTGCACGGCTGTGTGCAGAGCGGTAAAGAGGCCCACGTGTACTACGCCATGGGCACAGATGAAGCGACGATGCAGCCGGTGCAGCTGGCCGTCAAGATCTTCCGCACTACGCTGAACGAGTTCGGCAACCGCCACGAGTACGTGACGGGAGACCGTCGCTTCGACCTCCACTTCCAGAAGAAGGACCTGCGTCGACAGATCAAGGCCTGGACGGATAAAGAATACCGTAACCTGTGTCGTGCTGCCAAGTGCAGCATCCGTGCGCCAGCCCCAGTTGTGTGCAAGGAGCACGTGTTGGTGATGCAGTTTGTGGGGGCCGCCGGCTGGCCCGAGCCGACGCTGAAGGATGTGCAGGCGGACTTGTCGCCCAAGCAACAGGCCCGCGCGTATGCTGACGTTCTGCAGGCTACCCGAGGTCTGTACCAGCGCGCACACTTGGTCCACGGCGACTTGAGCGAGTACAACATCCTTTTCGCACACCGTGAGAAGCGCATCTGGCTCATCGACTTTGGTCAGGCAGTGGACCGTTCACACCCGGACACAGAGAAGTTCCTGCGGCGGGATCTGCACACAATTAACCGGTTCTTCCAGCGTGGCGATCTGCTCGAGGCTTCAGTTGACGAAATTGGTTTGCTCTCCGATGAGAAAGCGTACGAATACGTGGTCAGTGAGACGTCGAAGGACGTAGTGGCCGACTTTCCGGTTCTGGCCGCGCTGTTGGAAGAGCTGACTGATGTGCCTGAGCCCGAAGAGGAGGAAGAAGAAGAAACAGAGGAGGAACAGGAAACTACAGTGGAGGAAAAGACGCAGAAGGGAGACACAGCTCAGGACAAACCAGACGCCAACAATGCTAGTGAGGCTCAAGCAATTCCTGAGCACCAGAATGCTGAGGTTGCGCATGCGGAAAAGTCACAGGAGTTGTCGAAGAGCGAGTACGACGCACTGTAATCTCGCTTGTCACGTCAAGCAAGTGCCTTGCTGCTATCTAAACACCAAGAATGAACAATGAAAATCGTCTTGATTCCAACCTTTTGTCCTGCTTGCGCTTTATCTTGCGACAATAAATTGTGCTTTTGGACATATTCGTCCTGCGCTTTCGAGCTCCTTTGGCTATTAATAGACGAGGAATCGTCGACTGCAAGTTGCAGTGATAACGTCAGGATGTCGTTATCTGAAGTCAAGTTCTCCCCGACGAGCAATTCCGATTACTTTCTCTCGTTGCCCACCAGCGCTTGTTGTCTCGCACCCCAGAAGGGTCGAGTGATGTACCGCAGCTACGAAGTGATGAGCTACCTGGTCATACTGACACCAAGTCTAACGTTACCGTCTGCCTCTGTTGGAGCCGCATCGGCCATTTGGGAAGTTAGAACTGCTCTTCTACGGGAACGTGAGATCTCACCCAGGAAGCACCTCAAAGGAGCTCGTGCACTGCGTCTAGAATGAAATGCTATGTTACTCCAGCTGATGAAAATGAAGGGTAAGCTTACTTGAGAAGAAGCAAACCAGTGCCGAGCTGAGTTCGACCGCCGAGACGAGTGAGCATCACGATCACGATCACGATCCATCCACCAACGCTACGTAGCACCCCGCGATATTAAATGGTACATGTACATGTACTCGATTCGAAGCCAGTTAATGCAGCTACGAGCAACAGCTTGGCAATCCGCAGCCCCTTGCTATCCCCAAGCTGCAATCAGATATCGAGCGCTGATGGACGCATGCAAACCTGAACTGCAGCGCACAGACCCTCGCACAGCTCGGCGGGCTTGACGTGGCCGCGAGCACCTTGGCATGTTGCAGTGGAGCTCCTCGTCATGGCGCTGACGAGGAACGAGTGGCTAACTTTGGGCCAATGGGTCGTGTTGCAGTGACCGTGGTACGGTGGCGGATGTACCGCCTCAATACTGTGAAAACACATACCTGCTGATGAAACGATACAACGATTTCGCAAGTCTTACAAATCTATCGTCATTGGACTTGTGAGATATGATGTCATGTGTCACACTTCCAAATGTACAGTACCATGCATACGAATCGTCCAAGTTCAGCATGCCCATCTCCATCGGTTTGATTCGAGCCCGACTAGCAAATCCGTAGGCACCGCCCGCCAGCCTGTGCCCTCGTGCAACTCTCCTGCACGCGCCCAACGTTTGGCCCCGAGGCCATGACGACGTCAACTGAAACCGGAAGACTGAAGGCCAGGCATTCTCGAAAGCTCCGGCAGCTCGGCACGTCTCGGTTTCCAGTGTATCCGCAATGAGCCAGCGCCTGTCGGTCTCGCACGCGTCCGTGTCGAACCCGCCGACGCCCGTCGTAGCAGCGGCTGATGCTGCGGACAGTGACCCCACGTCGGCCACCAAGCGCGGCTCCGTGTGGCAATGGGTCGTGGGCTGCGTCTTCCTCGTGTGCGTGGCCATCATCTGGAACTTCTCCAGTGTTTTGATCCAGTACATCTTCAACGACCTGTCGTTCGAGGCGCCGTTCTTCCTCACGTCCTTCGGCATGGCGCTGTTCTCCGTGAACCTGCCGATCTACTACGTGACGAAGGTGTGGATGCCTCAGTTGGGCCGCGGCTTGTCAGGACAAAGCATGTCCGACTTGCCGCAGTTGAAGACGGAGGCGGCTCCGGAAGTGAAGCAGACGCCGCACGACAAGGCTACGCTGCGACGCACGATGATCGCCGCTGCCGTTGTCGCCCCGCTGTGGTTCATTGCTAACTTCACGTACAACGAGAGTCTCAACCTCACCAGCGTCACGAGCAGCACCATCCTGAGCGCCACGTCCTCCGTGTTCACGCTGATTCTGGCCGTGTGGATCCTCAAGGAGCGCTTCACGTGGCCCAAGACGCTAGGCGTGGCGCTCTGCATGGCCGGTAATTGCACGACGCTCGCGAAGGACTCGAGTGGCGGCATCTCAGAAGGTTTCTGGGGTGATATCTGCGCGCTGATCGGTGCCATCATGTATGGCGTGTACACTACAGCTATCCGCAAGTATCTCCCCGACGACGCTGGCATGAGTGTGTCGCTGTTCTTCGGCTTCGTGGGGCTTTTCAGTCTTGCGGTGCTCGCCATCTTCTGCATCATCTTCAACTACACCGGCGTGGAGTCGCTGCAGGGTCTTACGTGGGAGATCGTGGGTCTTCTCTTCGCGCAGGGTCTGCTGAACAACGTGCTGGCTGACTATCTGTGGGCCGTGGCTATCATGTACACGTCCACCACCACGGCCACCATCGGCTTGTCGCTGACGGTGCCCATGGCTATTTTCTCGGACTGGATCGTCAACGATATCAAACCAGGCTACGTCACGTTCATCTCGTCCGTGCTGGTTCTTGGCGGCTTTGTGGTCCTCGCCATCACCACGCGCAAGGAACAGCTGAGTGCCGGGGTTGAGACGGAGGGGGGGTCTTCCGCTTCTGCGGTGGCGCTCTCGCCCAAGTCGCCCGTCACTGAATACCGAATGTCCAAGGAGTAAGCAACTAAAGTAGCCCCCTCCTATCAATATGAACTGACCGTACTCTGACGATTCTTGGGTGACAACCAACATCTGCAAACTTCGCTTTGTCAAGTCTGACGTGACCAATTCGAGCTCTTCAACATGGAGGTCGCTGAGGGCGAAGAGGCGTGGGCCATTTCAGTACAAGTTGTTGCGCTGCCAAGCAGGGCGACTCGACTCGACCACCATGGACGTGATGATGAACATGACAACGGAGGACGTACGAAGGCTACGGGGGCAGTTCACAGAAAGTCTGGGTCTAGAAGCGTTCGTGCGGCTGATGAAGAGGAGTCTGCGCAACCGAATTCAGTCCGAGCTGGACTTTGTCGTAGGTGTGATCGAGCTTTTCCACACGATTGACGTGAACGGAGACGCCGTGCTGGACTGGGACGAGTTTGCGGGCTACATGCTGGACGCTGGACAAGCCAAAGCGGATTTCTACTTCGAGGGGCGAGGACGCTCGACAAAGCACTATGTACCGCTGGCCATGCTTCCTCCAGACCCCAAGACACAACTACGGAATATCACGACGCGCGTACAGCAAATGCGGCTGCTCGCCGACCAGAACTCTGTGGCGTATTTCGAGGCGAACTCGGACGTCGTGTACATTTACGGCCTGCAGTTCGACCGCAATGATGGGCCAAGACACCTCTCCACAATGCGCTTGCACACGGCTTTCCAAGAACATACCGTCATCGACGTCGTCTACGTGCCGACAAGAAAGTCGCTGGTAACCTCCTCGGTGCTCATACGGGGATACCTGAGCATTTGGAGCGTGGCAGATCTGTACAACCCAGTGATGACGCACCGCCTCGAGACTCTTACTGCTCCGGAGCACTTGTGCTGGGTGCCCTCACTCAAAAGTATGGCCACGTCGGCAGTGATCTTCCCTAGTCTGCACTCTGGCAAACCGCCCGAATCCAAGCGAGACAGCTATCGCCCAAATGCTGGCACTGGCCAGCCCCACACCAGAATCAGTCAGCTAGAGCTCTGGGACTTGTCCGGTAAGATTCGAGCTCCTCCACCCGGCACAATTGCCACGAAAGAGGTCACGGTTGTGCAGGAGCGACTCAAGGGGGTCACTGCAATCGTCGCTTTCCGATCTATCAATCGCACGTACCTTGCTGTAGGTCGTGAGGATGGCATCTTGAGTGTCGTGGATGGTGAGACTGGGGAAGAAGTGGGCTCGTTCGACGCCCACGGGAGCGGTGTCAAGGTTCTCGTGTACTCAAACGAGGTGGAGAGTATCGCCAGTGTAGGTTTCCACTCATATGCCGATGAAACCTCGTTGCATATCTCGACCTGGAAGAAGACAAGCTCGGCCGGAATGCTGTCACATGACACGACTCTCAGACAACATGGAGCACCTGTGGAGCTGCTCGCCTTCGTGGATTCTAGCCATCAACTCATTAGCGTTGACAGAACAGAAACTTTCATCGTCTACTCGAGCGTAATGCGCACTCCGACATCCGAGCCATGGGAATGTCTTCAAACGTTCCAGTACTCCCCGCCGCCCGCATCAACTTGGCAACTACCTCAAAACCTGTGGAGCATGTTCGTAGTACCTGAAACAGCGGCCAGCGACCCTGTGCTGGTCACGGCAGGGACCAAAGTGAGGTTCTACGACTATTGTGAAGTCAAACCCCGCGAAGAAGTATTCTTTGCGTATTACTGCAGTGCTCTGAACGTGGTTATCGGAGCCACAAGCACCAAGTTGCTGCTCTGGAAGGGAGACACTGGTACCCTCTGGAAAACATACGAGTACGAGGCGATAGTGCTGTCGACCAAGAATCCAACCACGACGAATTCGCAACTCAGCAGGAAGCAGAAAACAGATCCGGAATCCCGTGAAGCACAAGCTCGAGCCATTACTGCGGTCTGTGTGGACGACCGCGAGCGGAAAATCATCGTCGGAGATGACACTGGTAGCATCAAAGTGCTGAACGCTGTCAACGGGAACGTAATGAAGGAGCTGGATCCGCACACGCGTTGCGTGGTGGGTGTGTCGTACGTATTGTACGGGAAGCGAGTCATTTCAGTCTCCTCCGACTCTGTTCTGCATATCTGCGATGAGGACTATCCCCAGGGCTTCTATGTGCCATTTGGAGGCGGCCCCATTCAGTCAGTTCTGCTGCAGTCGCTTCGCCTACTTCCGGAGGTTGAGCTGTCGGCGGTTGATCAGGGTGAACAAAGTCAAAGTTCGTCTATGCCCCAGCAAACTGGAACTTGTTCGGAGACGCAAACGTCTCAAAGTGCTCGCACCAAAAGCCCAGCGAAGTACGTGATCATGAAAAGCACAGGCAACGAAGCCTTGAATCTTGTCGCAGTGCTGATCGCGCATCCTCGAGGAGACAGCTTTATCCAAGTGTGGAATTGCGACGTCAGCCATTCACAAGGAACCTGCATCGCTCCTCAGCCATGCGGAGAAATCACGTGCATGAGTTTTTTCGGCTCGACGGCTGACATCGTCGGTGGCACATCGACTGGGCGTGTGTTTTTGTGGTCTATAGTCCCAGGAACGACTTCGTACAACTGCATAATGGAGCTGTCGTGCTCGCCATCGACTTCAATTGCCGAGCAAGTCGAGGCAGATCGACCTAACGTCGCAATCACGCATGTCATAGCCGTTGGTGCCATGGAAGCTGACCACAGAGACGAACCTAGAGATGCTGAGGCATCAGAGAGGTCCACAAGCTCACCATCGCTGTCACCTAAAGAGCGCTTGCGGATTTTCTCGAGCAGACCGATCATCAAGGATCGTCTTCAGCTTGAACACGAATGCGGCGTGCACGTGTTCGCTAGCGATGAAGCCGGTTTTGTTACCCAATGGCACGTTCGTCGCTCTCTTCAACATATCTTGGGTTTTGCCCCTCTCCAGCCTGCTACACCGATGTCAAGGCCGTCATCCGGGAATGGTCAATCACGGCGACGTCGCGCAGGCACATCTGGAACTGACGTTGAGGCGTTCCAGCACGAAGAAATGAGCATCAGTTTTGACTCGATCGCAGCTCTGTATCACCATGCCAGGACGAATAGATCGGCAGATGAAATTGAGGGCTCATCCAGTGCGCCAGTGACTGAGGTTGTGAAAGCGACGCAGCAGTGGAGAGCACATAGCGGAACGGTACTTTCGTTGGAGATGACTACAGATCCGCTGGCGGTGGTGACATCGTCGGTGAGCGGACAGGTCAAGCTCTGGGGCGTGGACGGAGAGCCGTACGGTGTACTTGATCATTTTGCCACTCGGCGAGCGCCACTCGATCACCCGTGGACCTTTCCAATTGACATGACAGCACGTCGACAGCAACGAGAGGCAGAGGCGAGAGAGATACTGCAGAGACCGCCAGGATCAGCGTGGAAGCCACGCATATCGGTCCTGGAGGAGCGGTTGTCACTTACGAAGCGCGACTTGACCTTTTCACACGTTCGTCCCAGGTCGCGAAAGGGGAATCATGTTCGGCCGTCTGAGGTGGGTCGTGCCGTGCGAAACTTTATCCTCGCGCAAACGATCTCAGGGGTGGATACCAAGCGAAAGGCACCTCCTATGTCTGCTCTCAAAGCGATAAACCAGGACACTTCATCTCTTCGTACGTTGTGCCGCTTTTTGGTCCCAACTTGTCCCAGTTGCTCACGCACTAAACACGTTACTTCTCCGATGGCCTCTTTAGATTCCGTCTTGAGAGAGCTTGAGCAGTTCCAGTTGAACGGAAGCACTGAGTGCTCGAGCAGTCGAGGAGATAGGTCGGAATCCCGTGCGAAGTACTCGATGGTGACACTTGCAGACGTGAAATCCAGCTTAACTCGTCCTCGCACATCCGGTAGTAGTAGTAACACAGTGCACTGCGAATTACCATCGTACCAACAAACCAGCAATCAGCAGAAGCATACCCCAAGCAGCAAAGCAGCAGACGGAGGAACACGAGTAGGTGTGGCTCCAGTCAAGCGAAAGGAGCTGTTCATCACGTCGGCCCCTTCCCCCGCAGTGAATCGGATGGAGTTGGTCGAGTATCTCTGGCAGGGAACGAAGGGCTCCAACCAGGAGAAAGAACCGACCAACAGCACCAGCAACAAGTACGTCGCTGACCAAAAAGAGAGACCTCGAACTCGAGAGGCTTCCGACGAAGTGCTGCGATATCACGTGAAGATGGCCCACACGTGGCAGCCATATCAAAAACGATAACCTGCTGAAGAAAGCACACAGCAAAATACTATCAGTGCCAATGGGTACGGGGATAACTTACATTCATTAGATTTGCTGTCGTAGCTGGTGCTTCTATCGCCTTGCTACGGCCTTTGCTTCTGAAGCTTTTTCCTGGATGAATTGATTCATTGTCTTGCTGACCAAAAAGGTTGCGAACGCTTGATCCTCGCTCGTTCGCATCTGCGGCATCGAAGGAAGAGCTTATTACTGATCGCGCTGGCTCGGGTATGGCTGGAGCACGGACACGGTGCGCAGGCATCGGGCACGGAGCAGCAGGCACAACGCCCAAAATGCTGACTCCACTAAAATGAACCACGCAGGACTGGACTGGAACAGACTGCTTGAGTAGAGTAGGTCACAGGAACACAGAGCCGGCTGGGCGGCTCCCTTCAGCGCATGTGGTTCATAACGGCACGCAGGCCATACATGAGTCCAGCTTGCTTGCGCGCCTCGGCGACAAGCAGAATGACGTGGCATTTCTCCGACGGGCTAAGCGTACGGTCGAAGTGCGCGAAATCTTCCTGGCGCACCTTCCAGGGCGTGCAGGCCACCTTCTTGAGGAAAATCTTGGTCGGCCGGTTCAAGTACGTGTTGACCTGTCGGTAGTCGTAGTCGTCGTGGCAAATACCGAAGATACGGTGCACGTAGTACCACACAGCGTCGCGGTACGGACTTGTGTCCACGCACTCCTCCTTCTGCGCGCCGAAGTAGTCGTACGTGAGCTTGCTCGTCAGGTTAAAAAGGTCCTCGAGGATCTGACCAGCCTCGCCCGGGAAATAGCGCTTCACCAGGGAGAAGCAGTGCTCGTCCCAGCTGAAGTCCTCCGTGTGCAGCACCTCGTACTCCTCCGATCGAACATCGAAGTCCGCATAGCGGATGACGCTACCACCGCAGAATCGCCACAGCGTGTCTATCCTTCGACTAGCCGTTGTGGCATTAATTCCGTAATCTGCTTCATCAACGACCACTTCGAAACCGTCGTCAGCGCCGTACTCCACCTCCTCCTCGTCGTCCACATCGTCGTCGCCATCTTGCTGCTGTTCCTGTTCGTCCGCAGCCTCTTCCTCCTCGTCCGCGGTGTCGCTGTCCAGGCCACTGTTCTTCTTGAGTTGCTTCAGCAGCATCTCGTCGTCGCGGTCGATGGTGGACAGGTCCACGCTGCTGCAGCTGCTGGCGTCGGCTCCTTCCTGGTTGTCTGCCCCTTCTGCAGTGGGCGACTCGGCGTCTAGCGCATAGCCGAACTGTCCAAAGACCGCGAGGTCCACTTCCTCTGCACAGCCGACACCCAGCGCAATGCTGGCCATCGAGTGCGCCTGACACAGGACGATGATGGCGTGCACGAGCTCCGAGACCGACCACGAGTCGTCCTGGTCCGAGCGCAGCAGCTCCGCCACGTGGTCGGCCGTCAGCAGCCACGGGCGGTGGGCCAGCAACGAACTCAGCTCATGCAGACGGAAGAGCTTGGGTGGCACGTAGTCCAGGCCCTTGATCCACTCGCCGTCTCCTCCGTTCACGACGAAGTTGTACTGTTGCAGGTCTGCAAGGTAGTGGCATCTCAGCTCGCTGGCGCCCATGACGGCGATGTAGCTCCTCCATTGGAGCGGCAGCGTGCCGTCACGCGTCATCGTGGCCGCCAAGCTGCGGTCAAAGAGCTCCAAGTAGCTGCGGTGCCACGCCAGGATCTGCATCAGGTGCGTCACGCGGCCCGTGCGCAGGAACGAGTCCTGGAAGAGCGAGCGCAGCGCCTCATCGTCCTCCGCGTCCACGCGCGGAACGCTCTCGCTCTCGGGGCTGTCATCCTCGGGCGCGTCGCCATTGGCGAAGAAGTACGATACGCGCGTCTGCCGCGCGCGCAGCTCCTGCGTCTCTGGGAACGTCTGCTCCACGATGTCCACGATCTGGCCGAGCGCCTCTCGGATGGCCGGGAACGGCGCGTCCAGCGTCAGGCGCAGCGCCGTCGGGAAGAAGTCGGTCACGAGTGTAGCGTCCTCGCGCGCCAGCAGCTCCTGCAGCTCGACCGAGATGCGCACGAGCATCTGCTGCTGCACGTCTGCGTCCGACACCAGCACACGCCGGAAAAACACGTCGCGCTTCACGCCCACACGCCGCGCGACCTCGGCGAACGAGAGCGGCTCCATACGCGACAGGTCACTTGAAGTTTGTATGGTAGGAGGCAGCTACACTATGCTGCTGCGCTTGAGGATCAACTTGTGGAATGGACACACTTTTGAATTAGCGGATCGTCGGAGGGAACTGGGACGGGGTTTCAGCCAATCAGAAGATGCTATATCCGAGTTTGCAGCCAATCACAGCGCGTTTTCGATGCATAAGCTTTTGGTAGGCAGAGAGCGGTGTCGTCGGCCGGGATGAATGTGAGCCGAGCCCCGTCTGCCTGAAGTTCGGTGCTGCAAATGCCTCTGGCGCCAGCATTTGCGAACTGGCGAGCGCCTCCATGGGATGGATAGACCCTCGGCGCATTGGCATTTGACGCCATCGTTCAGGCGGTGTCGACGGCCACATGAAGCGTATCCGGCCGTTAGTTGCCACGGAATATTTATATGGGCGGGAAAGCTCCCGCGGCTGCGGTTTGACTATGCTCTCTCTGATTCTCCGGACTAAGTACGAACGCGTGACGCGCCCCGACGGGGACCACCATACTGTGAAAGCTGGGGGTCCATAGAGGGGGGCACACACGCAGTCCCCGCTCATGGGCCATTGCGCGAGGGTATTGCCTTACATGTACCAGTGTAGGCAATTGATGGCGCTGCCCCAACTAACGCCCTGCATAATACGCTGTCATATTTTTAGGACGAAGAAAAGTGGACGCCGTGTTTGGCCCGCAAGTTCAACGCTACCGGTATGTTCAGGTACAGGATCAGCGAAAAAGCGTGCCCATACTGAGACCGAGTGTTTTGGGGCAAGGTCTTTCAGTAAACACGGACCAGAGAACGACCGACTATGCGACATGAACCTAGACTAGAATCTTAGATGATTGCATACTGAGGCCGAAAGAACGGTCGAGACCACGATCTCCAGGCTCGACGCTGCTTGAGGCTCGAAGCTCCCTGCAGCGCCGTGAAGAGGTCGCTATGGCCAAGCCAAGCGAACGAGGGCTCAGCGCTGCTGACAGCAACACTGCCTGGACCATCTTGAAGCACGCGCGCGATCGATCTCGTCGCCGCCGTCCAATCCGCTCGATAGGGTGAGCGCGGGGCGGACACCCAATCGGCTTGATTATTGCAGCCCCAGCAAGGCGAACACTGAGCAAAAACAAGCACGAGCGCGGCAAGAATGGACAGGATGTTGGTTGCCTTTCAGCCTCGTGGGCCACCGTCGTGGCCATGCCGCCTCCACACGATCTCCAAGGCGAGCTGCCAGGCCAGCGCACGATACCGACCGTCGCACGCGGCGACCGAACGATGCCGCTCTGAGAGCCTCTGACGCACCAAGGAGCCGGGATAGATTCCGGAGCGCTTCACTGTACATTGGCGGGCGCAAGCCGACGACAATAATGCCTGTCCTGCTTCAACGTCAAGCTGCGCATCAAAGGCAACTTGCCTGGGCACAGCGATGTCACTGGAGCGGGGATTGCGGCGCATCCCCTCGAGACATGGCTACACTCCTGGATCGCGTCGCTTCAACCGGCAGTCCCCAGCACAGCCAGCACCTCGATCGCTATGGTAACTTATTTTCTCTTAAGTAGCTTTTCCTGCCCACTGTGTCCGTGTGTCTGACGCTGTGCACGTGTTGCCTACTACGAAGGGTCCCAAGAAGAAAGCCAAGGCCCCCAAAAAGACCAAGGAAGAGCTCGAGGAAGAGCGCCGTCTGCAAGAGGAGGAGGAAGCGCGACTGCGAGCCGAGGAGGAGAAACGCATTGAAGAGGCTCGCCAGAAACGGGAGGCGGAGGCAGCTCGACGACGCGAGGAGAACGCCAAGAACCGCGCCGCCGAGCTGGAGCGTCTGGTGCTCGAGCATGAAGAAGCCAAGCAGGACCTGGAGGCCAAGGCGGCGCGACTCGCCGAGCTGCTGCGTGCGCAAAAAGAAGCCAAGGACTGGGACAACTACTTGGCCTGTCAGCCGCGGCCCGACGCGCAGGTTGAGGGCGACATGAACTCCTTCTTGAACTCGTGGCAGCTGGACACGGCAACACTCGAGCTGGACTTGCCCACCGTCACTGCAGCTTGCGAGAGCGCCACAGAGGTGATGGAGGATCTGACCTTTGTGTCTGCCAACGCATGCGCTACCAATGATGACCCGCTCCGAGCGCAGTGCGCACGCTTTATTGCCCGCCTACAGGAGCTCGTCGTTGAGAAGGTGGACCTCAGCACTGCTCACGTTCTGCAATACGCTGATGAGTACGCGGATACTACACCTGTATCAACGAGTAGCTCCAACAATGCATCACGTGGTGAAGTAAAACTAGCGAGCGCGTCTCCGAACACGGGTTGGGTGCAGCTCGGGCTGTGGGTGAACTTGCTCGCTAAAGGGTCTTCGCGCAACAAGCGAGTGGAATTTTCGGAGCTTAGTGTGAGCGTCGACCTACCGAAAGCTGTTATCACGCAGTCGCTAGCGCTGCGTGTGACGCGTTGGCCGTTTGAAGCTTTCTCAGCGCTTTCAGAAGGTGGCGGCAGCGATGTAGCGCTGGGTGGGGTCTTCTCGCTCGAGTTGCTGGCTGTGCCTTCGCCTCCGCAGCGTGCGCGTGGCTGGGTCATGCGGGAGGTGCCCGATGCGCGCGAACAGCTCAAGCGACTGCATTATCCGCTGGACGGTATGGTGGTTTCTACTGCGCTGCCGATCAAGGCCAGTCTCACGCTGCCAAAAGATGTGCTGTTTGCACCGACTACAGCCATCAGCGCTGCTAGTTCCGAGATGCCTCGGATCGGTTGGTGGGATGCTACGCGATTGCGTTGGGAAGAAGAGGGCGTGACCGACGTTGTCTTTCAAGAAGAAACGAACTCCGTCAGCTTCAGCACATTGCGCCTAACTCAGTTGGCGCTGCTCGTCCGACGTGACCGCAACTTCCATAAACGGTCGTGGCGACTGTGCATGGACACCAGTTCACGTAGAGGGGCTCTCACTGAAGACGTATACGGCGGATCGACAGACAATGAACTCGGAGATATGCGCGCACGCCTAACGCTAAGCACTGCAATTTTTCCTCGCGTGCAGTTCGAGATAACACCACACGGGGCCAGACTACTAGAACCAGCTCTTCCACAGCTCGAAGCCTTGCGCAAAGAAGCAATGCCTCCAGGAGAACTACTGACACGCCTTGCCCGTGCTGGAATAGACCTATGTCCGCCACTTGAACCGGACCGTGAGGGCAATGAGGAAGGGAATCACGATACTGACGCTAAGCAAGCATCAACCCGATTTGGCTTCACCCCGAAGCTTAAGATGCTCGAGGACCGTGTCATTAATGAGATCGCCAGCGTCGTTGCGGGCTTTGAAATCACGGATGGAAACGGTAGCCCTGAGAGAGGCCACACCAATGGTGCAGCAGCCACACGCTGGCCGGGTGTGATTGGAAACAACAAGCAGATCGTGTTCTCAGTGAAAGAGATGTCGTGGCCTTACATGACTGATGATCATGATGGCATCCAGCAGCAGGCTGGAGAAGACGAATCCGTCAATATAGCCACAAGCGCTGCTAGCGTTTTGATACTAGCTGAGGTGGATGACGAGGCCAGCGGAGGTTGCGTCAAGTTTAGGTTGGACCGCAAGGGAGACAACGATGCCGAAAGCGTGGTAACGACTATGAAGCCACATGAGGGCAACAGTGAAGCAGGAGATGGCGAGCCAAGAGAAGATGAAGACATTTATGACACGCATGTGCATCTTCGTCGAACGCTGGGTGAAATCTCGTCTCCGGATACTCGCGACCGAATGGACAATTCACACGTGCTTTTTGAGCTGACACTACAAAAGATGCTGCGCCTGCTTCGGTTGCTCAGCTACTCTCAGCCACCCCCGCTCCGTGGTCACGGCGGTGTCAAACCAGGCAAGACTGCAAAGGAGGACGAGAAAGTCACAGTAGCAGCACCCCCGACAACAAAAGCTGCAGAGTCTACTGCTGAACCTGACACCAAAGCACAAGAAGAACTCCACGATGCTGTCAGTGTGGCCCAAGAAGGAGGAGAAGCTAGTGCAATGTCCACTGAATCCACCTAAACCATAACATTGACGCCGAATACTCTTCATATTGGTATATTTTTATTTACGAGCGCGTAGTGATCTACGCTAGGCTTGTATGGGTTGCAGTTTAAGCGAAGCGCGACGGAATACCAAGGTGTGCCACGAACTCAGTATAGCCGCCGATGTATTTGCCGTCCAGGAAGATCTGCGGCACAGTTTTGACAGGCTGGCCGACGATCTGCTGTAGCGACCAGATAGACACCTCACTGGGAACGCTCACCTCGTCGAATTCCCACTCGCGCTCGCGCATGACGTCCTTGGTAGCTAGGCAGAATTTACACGTGGGCTTCGTGAATACCGTAATACCCTTCGCACGCTTCGTAAGCGCCACGAGCTCCTGGTCACGTTCCGATAAAGCCAACGGGTCGTCGAATTTGATATCTTCAAGCTTCATGTCGTGCATGTCCAAGTGCAATCCGCACTCCTGCTGTTTGCCATTGAATCTTCCTGCACGGTCGTTGCCCTTATCCTCCTCCGTCACGGGGCGACTGGAATGAGCGTCGCCCACACTCTCGTAGCCTTGAGCCTTGAGTGGGTGGTACTCCAACTGGTTCGCAGCCATGTACTGCTCCACCTCCTTCTTGCCCCAATTGAGGATGGGGCAGATCTTGAGGCGACCTTCGTACACATTCACGTGCTTCATGTGCTGGCGGTGCTGCGTCTGATCGGCGCGGACGCCCACAAGAAGTGCCGCTGCGTCAAGATCCTGCAGTGCGCGCTGCATGGGCTCCACCTTGCGCATGAATCCGTACTGGCGATGCGTCTCGGGCGTCTCCAGTTCATACAACTTGCCGTAGAGCGCCTCCATGCGTGCTGACGAGATGGACGATTGGTACACGCGCACGTCCAGGTCCAGCAGCTTGGTCAGGTGCGCCGCGAACTGGTACGTCTCTTTGGGCAGGTAGCCTGTGTCTACCCACACCACGGGGATACTCTTGCTCACGCTGCGTGCGAGATGCAGCATGACGGCCGACTGGATGCCAAAGCTCGAGCTGAGTACCGTGCGCTGGCCAAACGTGTCGAACGTCCACTGCACGATCTCCTTCGCCGACTTGCCCTCCAGCTGCACATTGAGAGCGTCCGCGTAGGCCTCCAAAGACGCGTATTGGGACTCGTCGAACACGGGAGCGGTCATGACAGCTTCTGTCTGGTGATGCAGAATGCGGAATGACACTTGGTGAATGATGCCGCAAACGAAAGGGCGCGGTGATGTTGAGGGCTAGGGCAAATCAAGCTGGTCAAAATACGCGATATGATTGGACAATTACACACCAATTATTTGTCAAAATAGTGACCAGTCACTTTTTCAGTCTCTTTTATCATTGGTTAAAATGGACGGGAAAAAGATACTGTATTGGACGAAAATGAATTGCTGTAATTGTAACCTGTCATTGTTTTCAACTGCCACCACCATGTCTAGCCTGGACGCGGACGGTGACACCGCCATGGCGTCTGCGTCGGGCGCGAACAACATCTTCAATCTCTACCAGGAAGGTTTGGCGCCCAACCAAGTGCTGCAACTCTGTTTCTTGCGACGACGCGCTCCGCGGCGACTCCGTCTCGAGCGCACTCGAATTGAAGATGAGTTCGTGCTGCCGCGCCCAGAACTGAAGATCGCGAGCCTCTTGCCGCTGACTAATATTCCATTGGAGCAGCTCGTGGGGTTTGCCTCGCAGTCGACACGCGCCAGCAGCAGCAGTAGTGCAGTTGAGCCACCTCCAGCGGATTCTGCACTAGATCAAGCGCGAGAGAGCGCGAGGCAGCACTTTTTGGAGCCCCGACAAGCTGCAATTGAAGACGTGGGTCGGTGGTCCGTGCTGGCAGAGAGTGACTGGTTCCAGATCCACCGAAGCATGCAACAGCCCAAGCAGCAGCAAGGACAGGATGACGAGCGGACGGGCCTCTCTGCTGCACAGGTGCCAGATATTGCCGACGTTTGTTGGATGCTGGAGCAATGCCACAGTGACGCATTTGCCAGCTTCGTATGGGACCATGTATTGCTCGCACTCTTGCAGCAGTGTGTGGGCTCCGACATGTCGACGCACCAGCGCCTGTTCACTCTACTAGTCAGCTACCGCTCATTGGCCTCGCTCAGCCCCAAGGACTTCCGCGCCAAGGTGCGATCTCGAAACCTGCGGCAGATCGGCGACGCCTTCGGCGCCCAAGCTGAACTCGCACTTGTAGCAGTATATCGAAGACAGCGTGATAGCGCCAAGTGAGACAGGTTTCCCCGACCATCACTCTTGCTCAACCAAGTGGAAGTTTCCCTTCCGCCTTCCGCATCTTTGTTCTCATTCCACAATTTGCAGCGTCAGACGCAAGCCAAGCGTCAGTCAAGAAACTCCAGACTAGTGAAACATCAGTATGGAGCGTCTCGGCGGAGGTCTGAGGAAAGGAGGCGCTGCTGCTGCGACGGGCAAGCGTAACGCGGCTCCAGCCAAAGGCAAATTCAAGCTGAGCACGTCTAAAGATCCATTGCCGCTGCTAACGAGTACGTAAGCGGTAGTGTAGCGCTTTCTTTTGCCTCTCTATTGTCTGAAGTGGAACGTGGCTGTGCTACATAGAAATGCAATCGAGAAGGGAGACGAAGCCGAAGGCCAAGTTCCTCACATCGGCAGGAGCTGGCACCTCCATGGAGAAACAAAGTACGATTGAAGCTGCGTGCTCATTATTCTTGCAATTCGATGACTGTGTTGATGCGTACGACACTGGTGGGTGCTTGTAGACAGCACGAAGCCCAGCATATTCGCGGCCAACAGCTTCATCCGACCGCAAGCAACGGATGGCCCGCCGAAGAAGAGCACGGGGTTCAGTTTTATGAAGTTTCAGCCCAAGTCTAATGGCCTGGGGAAAATGACTGGTAATTCCTCCGTGAAGGCGACGCCAGTAGCATTTACCAGTACAAAGCCGTTGTTGCGCAAGTTTTCCGTCAATGGACTTGCGAAGAAAACTATGAACTCGACAAACGAAGCCGGATTAAGGAGAGGTAAGGAGCCATTGTTCAAGTCGCAAGCGAAGGGGGGTCTGCCATTTGCTTTTCGAGCGGACACCAAGTCCTCCGCCGCAAAAAAGCGAAACGCAGCGGAGTCAATTGCCCATGATGACAGGAAGAATGCATTCCCATGCAAAACTGGACGTGCCAAAAGCAGTCACGGCTTCATGCTGAAGAACCCAGGACACAACAAGGAGGAGAAGGATACGGGGAAACAGTCAGAGGCGTGCGTTGAGAACGCACAACGGGGGGATAGTATCCGAAGCAACGTCCCCATCGCCATTAAAATGGGTGGAATTGGCGTGAAGGTAGACGATGGTGCTACAGCTCCTGCTGTGTTGAAGAAACGAGGGTTGTTGTTGACCTCGACGAAAGCGGGTCCAGCGCCGAAAAAGAGCAAACGCACACCTCAAATCGGTACATACTCTACAACGGGTTCAAGTTGAGGTCGTGACGTCTAACACGATTGTGCTGGATTGCAGCAGTCCAGCGGCTTGAAAATAGCGGAGTGATCAAGCCTGGGTAAGAACTTGCATTGAGCGCACTGGCAATGAGCTTGATATCTGATGCCTGCTTTGGGTCTTTTTTATTGAGTAGGAGTTCTTCAGGATATGTCCTCCACGGCGATCGAGACTCAAGGGTGTCCCCACCTCTTATGCCGACAGACGTCAGGCCAAAGCAAACACCCTCGGATTTTGGCGCTGATGCAGCGAACAGTGTGCAGTCGAGTGCCGCGTCTCCCTCGTCTCGTGACTGCAAAGAGGAATGGTACGATTTTAACTCACGAGGCATGTCTGTCGTGGCCATAACGTGTTATTGTGCGTGCCTAAACAGCTTTAGCGGGATTGAGGAAGAACTTGCGATCAAGGTCTTATGCACTCTGGTAGGTGCTGCACTCAAGCGATACTTATATTTTGCGTGTTCTAACACAGAACGGAATGTTACATGGCTTTTTAGGACGATGACAAGGAAGACGAGTTCCTCGCCAGGGCAGCTGCTATCCAAGAATTCACCGACCGTGTGGGACTCGAGCAAAAGCAAATTCGCAAACGTCTACTCAACGCCCATGGTAACTTTGTGAACATTTGCTCAATGCGTGCTTCGGATACTGCAGTCTAATTGCTTTTGTACAATTGTAGCGGATGTCAGCGAAAGCCTGCTTGATGCACTAACTGACCTCATGACAGAAGAAGGAGGAATTGGGATCGACAAACTCGACTTCGACATGAACATCGATGTCGACGTTGGAGACGCTTTCCTACAAGACGACGAGATTCTAGTTCTTCCGTGAGGAGCAATCATTGGTCCAAGCTTCGGCAAAAGATGCATTCATTTTAGTTTCACAAGCTCCGTATTAGTATCGGCCTCTTCAAAGCCCCGAAGTGCACCACTGCAACCACAACCCCCAAACAAAACAAAAAGCATCATTAGCCACGAGCACAAGTCGCGATACAAGACCATCACGCGTCCGTACCTTCTTGAACTCTTCAAAGCTGAGCTTGTTGTCACCGTTCAGGTCCGCCTCTTTAAAACATTGCCCGGCCGTTGCGCGAGCAAGTTCTTCTGGTGACACACCCATCTTGGTCTTTGTGCTATCAGTCGTCTCGTACATCACTTTGAAGATCGACGTCATGTAGTTGATCATCTCTTCTTGCGTGATGTACCCGTCTCCATTGATATCGTACAGCTGGAACGCTGCACGAACCTTGTCGTCCATGCTCGATCCGGACAACACAGAGAGCCCGCTAGCAAGCTCGCCGAAGTCGACTGTGTTGCTATTGTCTGTATCAAACACACGGAAGAGTCGACGAATCATCACGTCGGCCTCGTGACGTTCTTCCGGTGAGTCATGCCCCCCTGCCAGCCGAATGATCTGATCGAAACACTTCTTGAATGCCGCAAACGTTAGCTCACCAGAGGGCGCAGCCTCGGCAAATATCTCGAGCACATCGTTAACCGCATACGTGTCCAGCTTTAGCAGTTGTCGGACGTGCTCCATGTTGGAGCTGTTCATATTCAGTGCAGAAGCTGAGTTAGGCGAGAGCAGCGCGTCACCATTGGATCCCATCATGCCATAGATCTTATCGGACGGAAAGCTTACTGGAGCAGTGCTGATGTTGTTCGTGTTAGGACCTTTCCCAGCGCCCCACACCGTTTTCCTTGGCGACTCAGGAGCTGGTGACCCATTGTGGTGGCTGCCACTTTTACTGTTTTCACGTGAAAGTGAGTCATCGTCACGACTATCGCTTGTGCTACCATTTGTTCCTTGTCGCTTATCGTGTTGTTGACCAAGAATGCTACTCATACCTGCCGCAGGCGCCCCAAACCCTGACGATTTGGAGTACCAAGCTACGAACTCGTCAAAACTCAGTTTTCCGTCCTCGTTAAGATCGGCTTCCAAAAAGCACTGCTCCGCTGTAATGACAGCCAGCTCCTCCGGTTGTACACCCAGCTTTTCGTTAGTTCCTGGACTGGTCTCGTACAGCACCTTGAAGACACTCGCTAGGTAGCGTACCATCTCATCCAGCGAAATGAATCCATCTTGGTTGAGATCGTAAAGTGAAAATGCAGCTCGCACTTTTTCCTCCCGAGAACCACCACAGAGAACCGACAGACCGCTACTCAATTCGCAGAAATCAACTGTGCCGCTGTGGTCTTCGTCGAAGATTACGAATAACCTGTTTAGAATAAGTCGCAATCGCGCCAGGTTGGCCTCATCGTTTTTGTACTGCTCATCAACAAGTTGCTCGAAGCACTCCTCAAAGGCCTCACGTGATAGCGTCCCATCCTCTGAGCAACGGTTGGCAAAGATTTCAAACACTTCGTCGGCCGTGTACTTTTCCAGGTTTGTCATCTGCTTGACCACATCCAGGCTCACCCAATCAGGTACCTGTTGCTGGACCTTTTGTAGTTGCTCCTGCTGCTGTTCGTGCTCGCCGAGAACAGCGGGCATAGGTAGATTCCCCACCCTTTTCGGCTGCATATACCACTGGCTGAATTCCGCAAACGAAAGCTTGCCATCCTTGTCGTGGTCCGCTTCAACAAAAGCCTGCTCTGCAGTGATTTCTCCCAACTCTTCGGGTGTCACGCCCATTCGCGCCTCACTATCAGGATTCACCTCGAAGAGTACCTTGAAGACTGAAGTGAGGTAGAGACGCATTTCACCCAGTGAAATGTATCCGTCATGGTTCACATCATACAAATTGAACGCGGCGCGCACCTTATCAGCCTGACTTCCACCACAAAGCACCGACAGCCCGCTAGCCAGCTCGTTAAAGTCCACTAGCCCATTGTTGTCCTTGTCAAACAGCTCAAATATCCGGTCTACTAGCAATTGCAGCCTGTCCTTGGACTCCTCAGTCGCAGACTCGACTTTAAAGTGCCCAAACGCCCGTCTAAACGCTTCATTGTCCATGGTGCCATCTGCGGATGTGAATTTGGCAAACGTATTCAGCACCTGCTGAGCCGAGAACGAGCCCAAGTTCGTGAGACGCCGCACCTCTCGCAGCGATAGCCACTCGGGGATATTATTCTGGATAAGTCGCTCCATATTGGCAGCGTTGGATCGAGTGTACCACTTGCGGAACTCAGGAAAGCTTAAACGGCCGTCGTGGTCCAGGTCGGCTTCTGCGAACGCCTGCTGCGCAGTACGCACCCCCAACTCCTCCGAAGACTCGCGATCCATTTGCTGCAGTACGGCAGGCGACGCTTCCTTTAGCACCCTGAAAACAGAGGTCAGATACCGCGTCATCTCCTCCATCGAGATGTATCCATCGGCGTTGTAGTCATACAAAGCAAATGCAGCGCGAATCTTTTCCTCGGAAGAGCCGCCACAGAATACTGACAGCCCGCTCGAGATCTCACTGAAGTCGACCATGCCGTTCTTGTCGACATCAAAAAGCTCAAAAAGGCGGTTGAGAATGGGGTTGATCCGCTGGTACTCCTCTGACTTAATGCCTTGGTTTGTCGAAATGATTTTTCGGAAGCACTTATCAAACGCCTCTCGTGACACGTATCCTTGCTCGTCGGCGCAGTCTGCAAGGGTTTCGAAAACTTCCATTGGTGAAAATGCTTGCAGGTTTGTCAGCCGCCGAGCTTCTGCCAAGCTAAACAACTGCTCTCCATTCTTCGCAACTTCGCCGATCCCACCCGGTTGCTGATACCAGCGCTGGAATTCCTTTAGTGTCAGCTGTCCATCATGGTCTTGATCAGCCTCAGCAAATGCCTGCTGGGCAGTGACTTCTCCTAGTTCTTCAGGAGTTACGCCAAGAGATTGGGTGTCTGGTGATACTTGAAACAGTACGCGGAATACAGACGTGAGGTACCGCGTCATCTCGTCTAGCGAGATGAATCCATCGCCATTGAAATCAAACAGTGAGAAGGCCGCCTCCACTTTTTGGTCCTTTGTACCACCGCATAGCACAGACAGTCCGCTGGCAAGCTCTCCAAAGTCCACAGCCCCACTATTGTCTCTGTCGAACAAGTCGAAGAGGCCATCAATAACCTCTTTCAGCTTCTTCTGCGTTTCTGGATCGGATGCCCTTGCCGTCTTGGATTTCTGACCGTCGATTACCTTGCGAAAGCTTTCATTGAAGGCGTCTCGCGACAACAATCCGTCTTCATCCGCTTCACCCGCAAAAATCTCAAATACTTCTTCCGGCTCGTACTGAGCAAGATTTGTAAGCTGCTTAATTTCATTAAGTGGCATCCACTGTAGTGAAGAGTCCACGATAGCGTTCTTTGCCACAGCACTGCTGATTCCTGCCTGCGCGGGGGAATTGTACCACGTCAAGAACTCGTCGTAGCTCAATTTGCCGTCATTATTGGAGTCTGCTTCCAAAAACGCCTGCTCTGCTGTTACAATGCCGAGTTCATCAGCCGAGACGCCGGTTTCCTGCCGCATATCAGGTTGCACTTCGTACAGCACCTTGAAGATTGATGTAAGATAACGCTTCATCTCGTCCAGCGAGATGAATCCATCAGCGTTGAAATCATACAAGCGGAACGCAGCCTTCACTTTAGCATCCCGCGCTCCTTTGCAGAGAACGGAAAGACCACTAGCCAGTTCACTAAAGTCAATTTGGCCATTACCATCGCGATCGAACACGTCATACAGACGATCTGCTACCATCTTTGCGCGCAACTTTTCGATTTGGGTGCGTGGGTGGGCCATCTCAATAATCTCGAAAAAGCATTTGTCGAAAGATTCTCGGTTGAGCACCCCTTCCTCATCTGCATGCTCCGCAAATCGTTCGAAAACCTCCACTACGTCCAGGTTTCCCAGGTTCGTCAGTTGCCGCACTTCATTTAAATCGAGAGGAGCCACGATATCATTAAAGGAGGCTTGCTCTGGCTTTGAGTACCATTTCTGAAATTCTTCAAAGTTGAGTTTTCCATCATGGTTCACGTCGGCGACCTCAAAAATCTCGCTTGCTGTCGCCGCAGCCAGAGTATTTGCTGAAATGACAAGCTGTTGCTGACGGGTAGGGTCGAGAGCATAGAGCAACTTGAACACCGATCCGAGATAGTGGGTCATTTCACCTTCTGATATCACGCCGTCTCCATTTGTGTCGTACACTTTAAACGCAGCCAGGACCTTTTCATCCCGAGTAGAAGCACCGCAGAGAATTGATAGTCCACTCAAAAGCTCGTTGAAGTCAACAATCCCTTTTTGCTCGGTATCAAATGCAGTGAAGAGCCGGTCAATCACTTCATGCATTCGAGTACTCTCCTCTGCAGATAGTATCGGTGTAGCTTTGCTGCATATGTGCTTGTAAAAGCACTCGTCAAATATGCGTCGCGAAATTCGTTTGCCACCACCAGTTGCCGAGGTAAAGAGTTCGGACACATCATCCAGGGACATGCCTTCCAGGCCAGACAGCTTCTTCGCAACCTCAATCGGAATTATCCCCGACGTATTAGGCTCGCTTGAGCCCGACGAAGATGATGCAGCAGGGACACTGGGGTGTGAGGCCCTGCTACCGTTCGAAGCATGAGCTCGCTGGCGTTGAGTATGGGGATTTTGTTGTTCAAACCAAACTCGGAACTCGTCGAAACTCAGTTGTCCGTCGCGGTTGTGGTCAAAAGCCCGAAAGCATTCCCTTGTGGTGGTTTTTGCGAGCTGCTCCGACGTCATTCCCGTCTTTGCTGGTAGCTCCGGGGATGCCTTAAACATCACCTTGAAGACAGATGTCAAGTACGATGTCATTTCCTCAGGGGATATGTAGCCATCTTGGTTGACATCATACAGGGTAAACATCGATTTAGCTTTGTCAGCTCGACTTCCACCGCAAAGAATCGAAAGGCCAGCACCGAGCTCCTGCACGTCGACAACCCCATTCTTGTCGGCGTCAAACAGCTCGAAAAGTTCCTTCAGAAGCTGTTGAGTCTTCATCTGTGTGTCACGACTAATTTGCCCGTCTTTTGCTAGCAGTTTGTTGAAGCATCGGAAGAAAATTGGCTGTGTCACATTGCCTTCCCGGTCCGCCGAAGCTTGAAAGAACTCAAAAATGTCGTTCACGTCGTACGCGCCAAGATTGGTCAGTTCCTTCATTTCATTAAGCACTCCTCTCGAAGACACTGAAGTCACTCGAGGAGATGACAGAGCGCCAGTAATGGAGGAGGGTGCGCCATGTTGTTGTGACAAAGGCAACTGAGGCGCGCTTTGGGTGCTGTACCATTTGGTAAACTCTTCGAAACTCAAGCGCCCGTCCTGATTCGCATCAGCAAGTGTGAATGCATCCGCTGTAGTGATTCGAGCAAGCTCTTCCGGAGAAATACCGTGAAGTTGCTGCATCGTGGCAGGAGATGTCATGAAAACTATCCGGTATACTGAAGCCAGGTATGTTTCCATTTCATCGCGCGAGATAAATCCGTCTCGGTTGATGTCAAACAAAGTAAACGCAGATTTGATTTTCTCTTCTTGCGACCCGCTGCACAATACCGAAATGCCGCTGGATAATTCGCAAAAGTCAACGAAGCCGTCGTGATCTGTGTCAAACCCATCGAATACAGTCTCCATAATTTTCTGCAGTTGATACTTTTCCTCGGCACTCAGCTTGTGCTTGGCACTCGCCGCGTGCTCCCCAACAAGCTCATCAACGATGGAAAAGAAGGCTTCTCGCGACAAGACGCCGTCTTCGTTTACTTTCGCTGCGATGATTTCAAAAACATCACTGGGAGCTCGGTCGCGCAGGCCTGTAAGTGAGGCAACAAAGTTAGTTGTTCCAAAGCTGTGGTTGTTATCCACTCCGGGCTGACGCTGGGACCCTGCAGGCCCCGGAGCTGTCGTGGGTTGCCGGTAGTGCCGTCCATAAATCCAGTACCACGAACGAAACTCTTCCAGCGACAGCTTTCCGTCACGGTTTACATCCGATTCCTCAAATGCTTGCATCGTTGTGTAGTGAGCAAGGGCTTTAGCGTCAATTCCGATGGATTGCCTTGTAGCTGGCGAGGTCTCGTACATGACGTTAAATACCGATGTCAGATACGTTTCCATTTCTTCCTGCGTGATGTATCCATCACCATCGGTGTCAAAAAGCGAAAAAGCTGCCACCACTTTATCCTCATTCGAGCCACCGCACAGCACCGAAAGTCCGCTGCTCAGCTCCACAAAGTCGACAGAGTCACTTTCGTCTTCGTCAAACGCATCAAAGAGCCGATCCAAGAACTTTGCAATCTCACGGGTGGGCTCCCGGTTCAATCTCTCTAAAATGGCATAGAAGCATCGCTTGAACTCGGCGCGGGTAAGTACTTCTTTCTTGCCCCCATTATTAGTTGATGAAGCGCCGAAGATAGAGAAAAGATTGGACGCACTCAGCGCCGACAGGCCTGTAACCTCGCGCAGACCGGCTAAGTCAAGACCCTCTGCCGCCTGGATGCCGTTCACACGATGTTTGCTCGCTCCGCTTTTGCCGTGTTTAACAGCAGCGAGCTGTGTAGGTCCAGGCTTCGAGTACCATTTTCTGAATGCCTCGTAGGACAACTTTCCCTCCCAATTCAATGTTGACTCTGCAAAGCACTGGCTTGCTGTCACGATGCCCAACTCCGCCGGGTTTACGCTAAAAAACATGAAACACAAGTAAATAATAAATAAACAGTCAGTACGTGCATCACTACAAAGCTGCAATTTCGCAACGCACTCGTTCTGTTGGAAAAGCTCCGGTGACGCCTCTCCAATGACCAGAAACACTGCAGTCAGGTACTTCGTCATCTCTTCCTTCGAGATGAACGCGTCGCCGTCCATATCGTAGAGCTCGAACGTCAGTTGAATCTTCTCGTCGCGTTCACCACACGCGAAGACCGAGACGCCCCCCAGAAAGTCCGCCACGTCCACAATGTCCTTCCGCATGCTCTGCTCCTCGAAGATGTTGAAGAGTCTCGTGAACATTTTCCGAGCCTGCGGGTCATAACGTCCCGACTGCGACAGAATCTTCTCCAAGCAACGATTGAATGTGATGCGGTCCAACGCGCCTGTGGGACAGGCTTGCGTGAACACATTGACGAGCTGCGGCAGCTCAAAGTCTGAGAGGTCGATCTCCAGCTCGTCTTCAGTCGACGTAGCACCCGCAACAGCAGCAACGTCTTGTCCTGCTCGCCCCTTCTCCTCCTCCTTCTCCTCGTCAAAGTCGTAGCCTTCCTCGTCCTCTTCGTTCGCATCGGAGGTCGTCGTCACTGCCTGATATTCACGTCGGTCGGGTGTCCCGCGAGCTCGGGCCCCGCGCTTGTGGGTCCGATGTCTCTGAGGCTTGTTGCTCCTCCTGGCAGTGCTGTCCTCGCCGTCCAGCACGAGGTGGTACGCGGCGTTCTCGAAGAGCTCGGGCGAACGACAGAGCAGCGACAGCGGGTAGAACACGTGGCTTGAGGCGTGCCGCACTGCCACGGGCGTCTTCGCGCCGCCGCCGCTGAGCCCCGGGAAGCCCGCAGAGACGCACTCCAGCAGCTCCAGCAGCGGCAGTCCGGGACACAGCAGCACCTCGCGCGCCTCGTCGCCTAGCAGCAGCGTGACGGCGCTCACACGCTGCGTCATCTTGAGCGTCTTGTCCTTTGGGCTTGGCCTTGACCTTGGTGGTTGACCTTGGGGGTTCCGCGCACTCACTTCACTTTAGACTCGGCTTTTGGCTCTGCGGACGCGGAAGGGGAGATCCAAGCACTTGTTTCTGCGCGACTCGACTAAGTGCGTTGCATTAAACGGTGGATTTACGGTACTTTTGAATTGGAGCTGGCGAGTGAGTTTATGATGGCCTAATTGATTCACAGCAATTCTACACTACATAAGATCACGATAATAATCTATACCTAGTTCGCACTACGCACCATGCACCGCTCCCCACCAAACTGCCTTGCGTTGCCGTCTGCTGCCCGCCATATTACCTGCGCGTAACGCTGAGTGCATGCCTGCACTGCGTCCAGCAGTTTGAAACTCCGAACTGTTGCCTACTTCAACTTACCTTCGTTGGTGGTGGCGCTTTGTGGCGCCACATTTCTACTGCTGCTTTGGTTGCCATTGCGCAGCGTGCAGCGGATAATTTTTCTGGTGCTCTCTACATACCAAGCTTGACTTGCGCAGGCAACCAGCGTTACGATCGTCCGACTGTGTCGCAGGGTCAAAGGCGGTGCCGGCCTCTTCTTACAATAGTCGCGTGGTCGTCGACAGTCGAGCTCAAATCCCGCGACACGATCTGCTCATGCCCGCACCAGTCATCAAATCCACCCATCGCGTGCGTGCACCAGCAAAGCGCTCATTCCTCAATTTGAGCAGTGAAGCTCGTCCGTCGCCGCATCCAATCCAGACACTAAGATGGGCGTCGCTTTCCAGACCATCGGCATGATCGGGTCCTTTGTGATCGCCAGCTCGCTGGTACCGCAGATGACGAAGGTGTACAAGACCAAGAGCGCCAAGGATATCAGTCTCCGCTTCCAGCTGCTCTACTGCTTCGGCGAGAACCTGTGGCCGATCTACATCCCGGCGTCCGTGGAGGAATTCGCGGGGCTCGTCATGCTGGCCATGAAACTGTACTACGACCGCAACGGAACGAAGCCCGGCATCTTCGGAGCCGACGACGAGAGCCACGCACTCGAACTGGGCGCGTCGCCCCTCACACGGCGGAGCGAGGCCAAGTTCACCGGCGTGGTGCACACATCTTGAGCACTGCAACTGCCCACCACCATGACCGCCGAAGCAAACGATTATTTATTGGTAACTCGAGGAAATAGAGGCGTTCGTACTGAGATTGGCGGCACGTTTTCGTTCTAATTTTTGTTGATGAACTCGAAGGCGAAGCGCGTTACGCCATGGGGAGCACTCCGCTCGTTGATGGTGGTGGAGCCTGTGAGAAGTCATACCGTAGTGCATTACTACTACTCGGAGGTTTTCGCGGATCGACAGAGGTTTGCCACTTCCGAATCTGCTCGCCCCATCTCAAGCTCCTCCGATCGATATCGACACGATGGGCGAAGCATTCCAGATCCTCGGCTTTCTGGGCTCGTTGCTGCTGGCAGCGTCGCTGGTGCCGCAGATGATGAAGCTGTACAAGACCAAGAGCGCCAAAGACATCAGCCTTTCGTACCAGATCTCGTACGTGCTGGGACTCTCCATGATCGTGGTGTACGGCTTCGGCAGGTCGCTCTGGCCCGTGTACATCCCCGCTACCATCGAGCTGTGCGCCGTACTCGTGGTGTTCAGCATGAAGCTCTACTACGACTGGCAGGAGAGGAAGCTGGACGCCAGCAAGGTTGCTGGGGCCAGCCCCGAGGTGGAGGTAGACGTCGCCTCGGCTGTCTCGCGAAGCCATTGCGATGAGGCTGCAACACGGACACTCCAGTGACGTGGTAGAATTTACCGTACAGTAGTGAGCATGTAGGCACGGACAATACAGGCCACACTTACAAGCACTTTTGCTTTGGTTTGGACGACATCCAACGAGAGCGGCAACGAGCCGTTGTCGACGTCGTTGAGCGAGGGCAGACATCGGCCGCGACCACTCAACCTTGATGACAAAATGTCTCCATCCACAGATCATATTAAATCCAAGTGTTAAGCACGCCATCCGGTCTGCTTATGCTCGAAAGGTACTGCAGTACCACAACCACATCTGAACCAGACTCCAAACACCGTGCACCATGACCAACATGGAGACGCTCTACGACACGCTGGGGCTCGTGGGCTCCTTCCTCGTCTCGGCGGCGCTCATCCCGCAGATCATCAAGGTCTACCGCTCCAAGAGCGCGAAAGACATCAGCAAGGTATTCCAGTCTGTCTTTGTCGTTGGCATCACGTGCATCACAGTCTACGGCATGGGCGAGGGCCTGTGGCCCATCTGGATTCCGTCAACGCTCGAGCTGCTCGGCGGCATCATCCTGCTGATCATGAAGCACTACTACGACTGGTGCGACGCCAAGCGCGACGAGAGCGAGCAGGAGGAGGCGTTCCCAGCAGCTGCAGCGGAGGAGGCCGTGTCCAGCCCTTCATCCGCCATGTACAAGGCTAACCTAACACCTCGATTAGCCGAGTAATAATTGACCAGCAGCATTTGCACAGCATCAATCGCGCTCTAATACAGTACCGGTATTCGCTAAAACAAAATTCCAACATTTCTGCCAATCACCTATCGGGTTGTGGTAAGGGCGGCTGTCAGCCAGGAAACGCCCTCGAATTTCATTGAGCAGCGGCAAGGTATCCGCTGTCCACCCGCCCCTCGCTGTCGCGCTCTGCCAGCCCCAGCAAACCGTCGCGAAGATGCCGCCGAAGAAGAAAGGAGGAGCAGGCCCGTCCAAGAAGTCTGTCGAGAAGCAGAAGGACAAGACCTTGGAAGACAAGACCTTCGGTCTCAAGAACAAGAAGAAGAGCAAGAATGTACAAAAGTACATCCAGGAGGTGACCAAGCAGGTCAAGGGTGCCAACACGCGCGCCGACCGCATGAAGGATCAAGAAGCCAAGAGGAAAAAGGACGCAAAGGCCGAGCAAGAGAACCTCAAGAGTCTCTTTGCGGCCGCCATCACGCAGCCCAAGGTGGGTTCACCACCGTCGAATTTTGTTGTTGCCAGCCACCAGACTCACGTCGTGTTTGGCTATGCTACTTGTGTACGTGCAGGTTCCTCCTGGAACGGACCCCAAGTCGGTGCTCTGTGCCTTCTTCAAGGCCGGCGTGTGCTCGAAGGTGAGTTTTAGCCGCCTTAGAAAGCTGTGCGAAAGGTGTGCTGGTCTTCTTACAGTGGTTGTGTTTTATGTTGTTGTCATAGGGAAACCGCTGCAAGTTCTCGCACGACTTGATGGTGGGCAAGAAGGCCGCTAAAATCGACTTGTACACGGACAACCGTGCCGAGAAAGAAGCAGGTGCGGTGACCAGACGTTTGTCTGCTGTTCTTGTGCCTGCATTGAAGCTAACTTTCTTTGCTTGACGTGGTTACTTCCTGTGGTACTGTATGTCAGACCAAATGGACACATGGGACCAGGAGAAACTGGAAAAAGTGGTCAACGAGAAGCACCACGAGAAAAACTCGAAGCAGACAGAAATCGTGTGCAAGCACTTCTTAGATGCTATCGAGAAGTCGTTGTACGGCTGGTTCTGGGTGTGCCCGAACGGTGGCACTTCTTGCAAGTACGTTCAATCTCGTCGAACTGCATTACAACCTTTTTTATTGTTTTAACCGATTGTTCAACTTTTCGCGTAGATACCGCCACGCACTTCCTCCTGGTTACGTGTTCAAGTCAAAGAAGGACCGTGAGCTCGAAAAGGGCAACAAGGTGATGGAGATTTCCATAGAGGAAATCATCGAGCAGCAGCGTGCTAAGCTGGGTCCCAACGGAGGCACTCCTGTCACGGAAGAGACACTTGCGAAGTGGAAGGCTGACAAGCAGGCTCGCAAGAAGGCAGAGGAGACGAAGCGACTAAAGGAGCAAGCTAAGAGGACCGGTGGCCGCGGCATCAGTACGTTTATGATCGGCTTGATCATATTTAACACTGTACCAAGTTTTCTAATCTTCATTTCTACTCGTTTCTGCTGCAGTGAGTGGTCGTGCGCTGTTCACATTCGACCCGACCTTGTTCCGCGATGACGCGGATGCCGATGACGAGGCATACTCTGTTCACAGTGACGAAGAGGACGATAACGAGGAGGAGGAAAAACCTTCCCCAGCCATTGATGCGGCAGCAGCAGTGATGGACAAGAGCCTGTATCTGCAAGATGTGGACGAACTGGACTCATTGAAGAAGTGAGCTTTGACTTCAACTACCTTGAGGCGCCAGGACGGAGAAGACTCGTGCGGCATTCCTGTACAAAGCTTCACGAATTGTGACGAATTTTCTTAAGCCCTGACGAGGGCACCCGTGCAAGGCACATTGATACGTGGTTTGCAACTCTTTGTCCTATAGCGGGCTAAGAAGAGGCCTAGAGAGTCATGCTGGAAAGCAAGTAGACTGACGGGAAATATACGTCTGTTTTCCGAGGACACCTCGAAGCAGTTCTCTCGTGCGGCCCTGCGTCACTCGCTACCTAGTTCATCATCCCATCTTCGTTGTCGTCACCCTCGTTTTCAGGACGTTCTCTGCGCGTGTCTTGGCTTGCCTCGCCAAAGGTGAGGATTGTCGAGCTTGCGTTCTTGAGTCGCCCGACGATGTGCTGCGCGCGCTTCAGTATTTTACATGTACCCAAGAGTTAGAGCACAACGTACCACCAACGACTGCGTTCAAAGTCCAGCAACGCACCACTTCTTGCATATGATGCAGCTCATGCATTCCGGCCTGAATCGTGGCCGCATCCTTCTCCAGCTGACTGTACTCGGAGAGGAAGGCGTCAGACAGCCATGTAATGTAACCTTGGTAAGAGGACGCACCGGTGCGTGGTCAGCAGATGCTTGAGCGTGTTTGTCAACTGATAGAGATCACACTCGACACTTTATACCTGGTCACTGGGGCACCTCTACTTACTACTCACCTGCTTGGCCAGCTCCTTCAAGTTGACCTCATCGGGCGCTTTCGCTTCGGTCGGCGTCTGCTGCTCTTGCTCCTGTTGCGTATCCTGCATCTGCTGCGACGGTTCTTCCTCGGCGTCTTCTTCCTGGCTTTCCATCAAACGTGCTCTTCCTCTCGTCACAGGCATCACTTCTCTCTCTCTCTCTCTTCGTTTCCTTTCCTTTTTCGCTACAAAGTTCGAGTGAAAGGCAAGTTGCCGATTGGCGCAACGAGTGCGGAACGGAATGCAGGTCACTTCAACCAATAGATCAATGTCGCACGAAGGTCGCATGAAGCAGTAGTACTAATTTCAAGAGGAGACACCATCACAGACAGCATGACACCGCTCACGACGTCTGTGCTGCTGGCGCTCATCTGCGTGCTGAGCTTCGCTATCCGCCTCTTCCCGGTCGTCATATGGGGCAGTGTGCGTGTCTCCTCCTTCTCCCAGCCCTCCCAACACTCCTCTAACCGTTGTTTCCCCTTCTATTCCCCAGGTTATCCATGAGTTCGACCCACAGTTTAACTTCCGTGTGACCAAGTTCCTGGCCCAGCACGGCGTCTACGAGCTCCTGGACTGGTTCGACGACCGCGCGTGGTACCCTCTGGGCCGCATCGTGGGAACTACTGTGTATCCTGGCCTCATGGCTGGTGCTGCGGGGCTGCAGTTGCTACTGACGCTGGTGCTGCGGCTGCCGATCTCTATCCGCGACGCCTGCGTCTTCCTGGCGCCAGTGTTTGCGACTCTGGCCTGTGTGGCGCAGTTCCTGGTAACCCAGGAGGTCACAGGAGACGCCACGACGTCGCTGCTGTCGGCCATGCTGCTGAGTGTCTCGCCCGCGTACATCTCGCGGTCTACTGCAGGTTCTTTCGACAACGAAGGCATCGCGATCTTCCTGCTGATCTTCACCTTCTACTTGTGGGTGAAGGCCGTGAAGACAGGTGCGATGCTGTGGGCGGCACTTGCTGCGGTTTCGTACTTTGCCATGGCGCTGTCGTGGGGAGGATATGTGTTTATTATCAATATCGTCCCCATCCATGTGCTGGCGTTGCTGCTCTCGGGGCATTACTCGGCCAAGGTATATGTGGCGTACTCGACGTTTTATCCGCTAGCGACGCTGGGGGCGATGCAGGTGCCATTCGTTGGGTTCAATGCAGTGCTTAAGGGCGAAAGTGCTGGTTCTCATGGGGTCTTTACACTTCTACAAGGTCAGTTTCGCATGAGGATGAACAATGTTATCCTGTCTTTGATTATAGGCGGCTGATATTGGTTTTGTTTTCATTGCTGGCTACAGCGTATGCGTTCATGCAGTGGCTGTCTACCCAGCTGCCAAAAGACCACTTTATGCGGCTTCTTCGAGCTTGCTTGAGTGCTGGCGCAGCTATCGTCGGTAGCGGCTTGCTGCTTGCTTTCTTGCTGGGGAAGCTCCAATGGAGCGGGCGAAGCTTGACGCTGCTGGACCCAACATACGCGTCCAAGTACATTCCAATCATTGCGTCAGTGGGAGAACACCAACCAACTGTGTGGTCAGCTTTTTACTTTTCACTCGGACCAGCGATGCTGTTTATTCCTTTGGGGATGTACTATTCATTCCAGAAGTTGGACGCTGCCTACATGTTTATGATCGTCTACAGCACGTTTGCGTTCTACTTCTCGGGCATCATGGTCCGATTGTTGCTCACACTAGCCCCAGCAGCGTGTTATCTTTCGGCAGTTGGAGTTTCAGGCTTCATGCATAAAATTGTGGAGATCACGCGCAGAGACCTAGCCGAGGTGGAAACATTCCGACCAGAAGAGGAAGGCAAGATCAACGAGACTGCGACCAACACTGCGGCACAAGACGAAGAGAAAGAACATCCAACAAAGTCGCACATGGGGGATATTATTTCGGCACTTGGCGCTAAGCTGCGCTTTCGACAAGACGAAAAAATTGATGATGAAAAACGTAAGGCTCCAAGGGCGCTCCAGCTGCTTGTTTTCGCTTGCGGGGTACGTGTGCTTGCTTTGATTGTTGCAATTCGATGATAGGTATCTGCGCAACTCACGCTTGTTGTTAGTTTCTCCTTGTTATTCACGCTCGACATTCATCCAATATCGCCAAGAAAGTCTACTCTTCAACGTCGCTTGTGTTCGAGAAAATGAACATGACGACGAAGGAAAAGAATTTACACGACGACTACCGGGAAGCCTTCGCCTGGCTGCGGCAAAATACTCCCGAAAATGTCAAAATCCTAAGCTGGTGGGACTACGGATACCAGATCACCACGCTGGCAAATCGCACAGTGCTTGTTGACAACAATACGTGGAATAATACGCACATTGCAACCGTCGGGCGCGTGCTAACCTCACGCGAAGACGACGCGTTGCCGATTTTACGTAGCCTTGATGTCGACTACGTGTTCTTGCTGTTCGGAGGAAAAGTTGGCATGCCTGGTGATGACCTCGACAAACTGCCATGGATAGTCAAGATCTCGGAGGGTGTGTTTTGTGACGATGTGATCGAGTCTGAGTTTCAAGTAAACGGGCGCTACGTTTTCAATGAGAATGCGACGCTCGCGATGACGGAAAGTGTTCTTTACAAGCTCAGTTACTTCGAATTCAACCATGTCGAGAGCCCACCGGCTAAAGAGGGTGAGGATCCCGTATTTGGCTGGGATATGAACCGTCGATTTAAAATTCCTGAGCGCGACATCGACCTACACCATTTTGAGCACGTGTTTACGTCGGACGCGTGGATGGTTCGGATTTATCGGGTCAAGTCGCGGTAGACTGCGTCAATTTTGGTTTGATAGCGATGCTGAAAGATACTACATGTACATGTACACATGTACTACCAATGGTAGTCTACCACGCTTGCTGTCCTGGCGATTTTGTGTTGAATACATGGCCAGAATCACTGCAAGTGATGGCAGTTACCTCCAACAGCAAGGCTCCAATGCTTCCCCATGCAAGAATATCAATGAGAGCTAAGCGGTTAAAAATTAAACAAAGGAACAAGCCGCTAACACGGGGATGCCGAGAAGAACGGGAGGCAGACGCGCAAGTGCTCATGTGTTGCGTCGCCATACCGCTCCCTCTCGATCATCTCCCCCCACTAGCTCACTCACTCACTCCTGACCCAACCAAATCAAATCTACCATCTCTGTCGTTCCCTCGCCCCCAATTTGCACAACGCAAGACATCCACCCGGTCTTTCTTTCTCGCCCCTCTTTTGCTCTTTCAGACCGCGCCGGCTGTCAGTCGTCTTGCCGAGAAACACTCGAAGCACTTCGATTCGTGCTGCTGAGTCACACCTGCGTCAGCTCATGCTCGACCGGATGGAAGGACGGTAGCAGTTTCCTTTGCTGCTGAAGGAGACGCTATTACGTGAGGTCATCGGGTTCTGCGTGCTACGGTTATGACATCGCCTGAAGCTGCACACGCGCGTCGTTGAGCATCTGCACAACCGACTCGCTGTCCGGACGAAGCGCCGGGTCGAACTGCAGACACGCGCGGGCAATGCGCAGAATAACATCAGGGCAGTCTGGTGCGAAGCTTGGTCGCAGCTCGCCCTTAGCCACCTTAATCACAATAGCCATATCGGGCGCGCCGCCAGCTCCTGTCTTGCTGCTCTTCTCCTCGAACGGGATCTCGCGCGTGTCCAGCTCGCTCAGCACCACACCAAACGAGTACACATCGGCCTGCTCGCTGTAGTTGTCGCCCAGCATCACCTCGGGTGCCGTCCAGCGCACCGTACCCACTCCAGCCGTCAAGGTCTCCTCGTAGGTGCGGTTCCGGCTGAGACCAAAATCGCTCAGCTTGGCCACCATGCTCGAGTTCAGCAGCACATTACGCGACTTTAGATCACGGTGAATAATCTTCGGCGAGCGCGAGTGCATGTAGGCGAGCGCCTCGGCAATGTCAATAGCGATGGAGATCTTCTCCTTCTTCCAGCTGAGCTCGATCTTGCGGGTCTCCAGCAGCGTGCGGACGTCACCGCCGTCCATGTACTCCGACACACCACCCAGATCCTTCTTGTTGGTCCACGTGCAGCCAATGAAGCGGACGATCTTTGGGTGCGTCAGTCTCGACATGGTCTCGATCTCGCGGGAGAAGGAAACGGCCTCGTCCTCGCCGTCGATCATGCGCTTGACCGCCACGGGCTGGCCGTGGTAGTGGCCCAGCCACACGACTCCGAAGGCGCCGCTCGAGACCTTCCGGGTCAGCAGTACCTCGGTCTCGTCCAGACGGAACTTGACGAGCTCCGGGAAGCAATTGTCCGAGTCCGCGCGGTTGCCGGCACTGGAGGCGCCGAGGTTCATGCGCTGGTTGCGCTGGGCCGATGGCGCGGGGACGCGGCGCGGCTGGTTGCCCGAGAAGCCGCCGTTGTCCACGTTGCGCGTGAGGTCTGTGTAGTTGGGCTCGTTGTAGCGCCCGGTCTCTGGCGGGTAGTTCTTCGGCTTGCTGCTCATGCACCCCATGATGGCTGTAGTTGCTGCGTAGTAGTCGTAGTCGTAGCAGTAGTCGTTTCAGATAGAGAGGGTTTGGCTAGGTAGGTGGACAATACACGAGGTTAGAATAGAACCCCCAGCACGAGACGCGACACTAGCAAGAAGCGGCTGCGTACGTTGGTGGTGCTTTGCTGATTGTTGTAGCGAGGAAGACGCTCTGTTGGAATGCGCTGCTGCCTCTGCTCGGCCCTGGAGGAATGGGAACTGCGTGCGCCTGCTGCTGGGTCGGCGAGGTCGAGTGTTGCGTCGCCCCTTCTTTTGAGTGGGGTTTTTCGAACTGGCTCCGTAGTGTAAGCAGCGAAGGGTACATTTTCTGCGCGGATACCTCTCGTTTTCTATATAATATGTGTGACCTGTGTAACATGTGTAAATCGATGAATATGAAATAGCGGGTTATCGGACTGTAAAATCAAGTTTGTATGAATTATCCGACAATACAATAATAATAATGACAGTCATTTACTCACTACTGGGGTATCCAATTTTAAAGACTTCTCGGCGGATTCTTTTCCGCACCCGGCTATGCTTGACGCTTTGAGGTGGTGGATTCTGTTTGCAACATGCAATTCACAACGTGTATGGCTCCGCAGTACAGACCCAGCAGTGCTGGGCCAGCACCTTCATGCGGTGGGGCATTTCTCAAGGACGAAGGCTGAAATGGTCTTCGCCAGCCAAACGTGAGCAATGCCTGGTGGCCCCTCTCTGCCGGTTGGTCGGTGAGTAACGATTGCACTTCAGCGGCGTTTTGCGGCGCACTGCAAGTCCAGCGCTTAGTAGCGGCCAACGGTCTGTGGAAACGCCTCGGCCTCGGTCTCCGTCTATAGGAGCAGAAACGATGGGCTTCAGTGATCGAACCACACTTTGCTTTGGAGGGGGGGGGGGCTAAAACTAGTAGTGCTAATGTGGTCGCTATCCGAAACGCATAGAGTAGAGCTAAGTTAGTAGAGGCGGTCCCTCGTCGTGTCAACGGCCTTCCCGCTGTTGCAGGGCAGGTCAACTGCAGCGGCTTCGAATCGATGGCGGCATTTAGCCCCGCCAGTACACTGGTCGCAATAGCTGCTCCATCATTGCTCTTGATGCAAGGTTAACTATTATACCGGTCTTGTCATTGCCTGGATTGAAGCGTGCGGCAGGATTTGATCGCAGATGCCTCGGCGGGAAGTTGAGGGGTAGGCTGGCACAGTCGCGTCGAGAGGACATCGCTTCGGCAGCGATGCATACCGGTATACTTCCGTACCCACCGCCGATTTCATTACTACATGAACCGGTCGTCATCACAGATAAGCTTAATGGTCACCACGAAAGTTGTGATTCTACTGAACCTGCTGGGGCCCAGGCTGGGCTGCCACGTGAACCAAGTACATGTGCAGGAGCGATCCAGAAATGGGGTTACGCTCGACACGCCAAAACGTCCCATGCATCCAGGGCAAGCTTCTGCTGGATTGATTTCCGCCAACTCTGTGCTGGCGGCACTTGGGCACTGCGCATGCCAACGAATGAGCGTTCGTGTTAAACTTGGTGCTTAAGTACTCGAAACGGTGGCAGCGCTTGCTGCGCAGTGTTCGTAGACTACCTACAGACGAAGCGCGAGCTATCAACTAAGTTGGGCTTCCTTGCCTTACTCGCCCATAACAGCACCCTTGCCCGACCTCATACACTAGTTTCTCATCAGATACCGTTCTACAGGTCTGTCTTGGTGATCCCATGAATGCTTCCATGACTGCACCAAGGATACCAACGCCGTCGTAGTGTTCGTGAACGTTGCGTGCTTGCTCCCGGGGTCCGGATGTTGCCAAGACGGTCGACAATACCGTGCATTCGACTTTCGACTTTGCGGCACGCCGGTAGTATGAAAAGTGTCAAGTTCAGCGCCTGTCGTTGATGCGACCTCAGAACCGCATAGTTTCGCTATCACTCGGTGCTTTTGGTCGAAGCGATCAAAACTGCGGAAACTCTGCCTCGCTTTAGTTTAACGAACGCAGAGCTCGACGCTGGAAACCGGCGAGCTCATTTCGTGAACCGACGGGTCGTGCACACGTCAACTTGACCACGCCTCTCGGCTGGCGGCGAGATTCGTTTAACGTCTGCGACGGCCTTTGCACCGCTAGTGTTGCAGCACTACCAGCACACTTCAACTCTCGCTGCGGGATCACATCCAAAAATATGGGCGGATCGGGGACACTAATACGCTACAGCAGCCAACGCAATGGCAAAGTGCAGGCTCTGCAGATGATGTACTTCCTGGAAGGAGGGCTGCTGATGGTCGGCAACCTGCTCAAGACCGACTCCTGGGTGAACGACGAGTTACGCACACATTGCAGTGTGTGTGTGCAGCAGTTCCTGCCGTTCCGTCGACGACATCACTGTCGGACGTGCGGCGAGGTGGTGTGCGGTGGTTGCTCGAGTCAGCGTGCCATTCGACTCACCGATATGAACGTGGAGTGCGAGACTCGAGTCTGCACATTCTGCATCATCCGCGCCACAGACGCTTCGATCAAGGCCAACGAAGCTGCTATGAGGGAGACGTACCTGGACCATCGACGACTCTCCACTGTGTCAGTGCTGAGTCTTGCTTCACCGGCAGTTCGACGCGGCAAGCAGCTGACGTTGCTGAGCGCAGACTCGGAGCTTACTCTTGGTAGTGTAGTGCAGCTATGGCCACAACCAGTACCAGACAACGAGACTGCGCGACTTGAAGTGGCCAGACATTCAACCATCCGATCTGCAGAAGTCGACCCGACCATGAACTTGCTTGTGAGCATCGTGGCACGGACGCTCGAGTGCCCTGCGGCATTCATTGGTATCATGGACGACGCGTCGTTGTGGGTCAAGGCCAGTGTGGGCTTGGATGACCGCGTCACTCACATCCCGAGAGATGACTGCGTGTGTGCGCACACACTCATGCAGGACACGACGATGGTTGTGGACGACACCAGCTCTGATAAACACTTCCACGCAGGAGGCCACGCCGTGGGAAGTAGTCCCATGCGTTACTATGCTGGCACACCAATTCGCGTTAGAGGCCATGGGATTGGCGTAGTATGTGCCCTCGACACAGAGCCCCACCCACGGACTACAGACGCGATGAAGTCAACACTTGAAGCCGTGGCCAACATCGTCTCCGAGGTGCTTGAGCAGCGTGTGGCATCCCGTGGAACGATAAATTCACCTGCTCAAGTGAGAGATAATGCTGGCCTCTCTTCCTATATGCGGCGTCGAACGGCTACCGAGGACGTGGATCTGCATGCGTCCCTACATGGCTTGAACTTGGTGCCTCCACCGCGCCACGCACGGTCTTCACCGGAAGGAAACAGCTATGATACACCACGCACATCGTCATACTTGCCACATCAATATGCTGGTAAGATCACGATGGCCATGGACTACTTTCATCAATTGCAGAGAAGTACTTGGACTGATCAAGACATCGGGTCAGATATGAGCAACAATGGGGCCATTGGGACCTTTGAGCTCATCAGCCAAGAGAAGCAGTTCACGAGAAGCGTAATGAAAATGACTGGGGATTGCCCCAACGTCGTCACCCAGCTCTTGAACTACGAGGACGCGCTTCTGTATCAACAACTTTTCTCACACGTGTCCAGCCGACGCGAACTGGGCGGGGAGACTTACGTAGACAAAGTTACCTTGCACCCGAGGAATGATGAAAGTTTACGCGTCTTGACGCACCGACGAGAATATCCTGATGGCAGCAACGTGGTGGTGGCTATCAGTGGAGCAAACGCTGAAGAGACCAACGAAAATGACCTTCTGTTTGGCTGGTTCGTAGCTCCTAGCGGTCGTGGCGATGGTGTGAGTTCCGTCAACGTATCATGCATCACCGCGCAGTCCTATGAAAACCAATCGCACGACCTAAATCTCAGCCTCGACTTGCTTCGACGACTAAACCAGAAAACTACCATGACACGCTTCTTCCATCTACCCAGCGATATGTCAACTTCCATCAAACCGCCGGAACTGCGAGTCCCGCTACGGACCGACAACCAGCAAACTCACGAGGACGCCGATTCAATCGGTAACAGTGACGACGGGCACCAGGAGGTACAAACCAGAAGTAATCTGGATAGCACCATCGCGACCACAAGCGGAAGCGTCGACTCCACTCGTGGTGGCAGAACCGACGAACTGCTCCCAGAGAGCAACCGCGCCGCGCTGGTAGCATTGCACGAGTCCGGGCAGGTCTCTCAACTGAACCAGAACGAGCAAATGCTGATGGACTTGCTGGATAAGACCATCAGCACACAAGAAATCCTTGCGCAGCGACAGCACGAGATGGCCGACCTCATCGATTCGCATGGCAACCAGTTGCAGCGCATCTCGTCAGCACTCATGCGAGTGGAGTCGATTCTGTTCGACAAAGAAGTCAAGGCAATTAAGCGACAGTCCAAGTAGCATGAACGTAGGTATTCACATAACATAAGTCGCAATTGTACATGTATCCTCGTGTGTGATTGATTCAAAACTGCTTGTGAGACGACGCGCTGCACTTCAACTTGGTCACCATCCACTTCATCGTTACTTCAATTAACCTTACTTCAATACGTTACTTCTATCCTAAGTCCATCCATTTCAACGAAGATGTTGGCGACGCAGCGCCGCAGATGGCTTAGCGCGCGGATGCATGTTGCACTCTCCAGATCTCTTCAGCCGCTCCTACGCAGCATATTCTCTTCCTCTACATCTTATCAATCTCCATCATCAATATCAGGCTCTGAATCCCTCTCCAAGCTTCATAATCCTGGATCGTTCGAGATGCTCGCATGCACTTTTTCAGCCATCGAGGTGAGCCTTACCGCGTCTCCCCGGATGTAATAGGACCGTTTAATACTCTATTTACCTGCTGCAGGAGGTGAAGAACTCGCGTGTGGCCAGCGTTCAGCTGCTGGCCAGGGGATATAGCCAACTGCTGGCCCTTCCGACGTCTCAGGAGCTGGCGAGCGCCTTGTACCTAACTGCGTCGCAGCTGGCGCCGCCCTACGAAGGCGTGGAGCTTCGTTTCGGGGCCAAGAGCTTTGTCAAGTTCTTGAAACAAATAGAGGTGCAGCAAGATGGAGATTTGGACACGACGCAGACTCTGGAGAAGGTGCTGGCGACGTATCCGGATTACGGACAAGCCACGCAGGCTCTGCTGGACAGTGGACGTGTTGTTGTTTCGCTGTTGGAAGAAGGAGGAGAGGTGTTGAGTATTCAGGCAGTGCATGAACAGTTGATGGCGATTGCTAAGGACGAAGGAGCTGGTGGGGTCGCTAGAAAGCAACAACTTGCACTGAGACTGCTTCAGCAATGCAGGTAATGGAGGACGCTTGAAGAGCAGCTTGACATTGGGAACGAGAAGTTGACGATGGAGGATTGTTTTGATGTTGGACGAGTAGATGCCCCGAGGAACGAATTTTTCTCGTTCGAATGCTGGCGGTGCGTATTTCTGTACTCTCGACCCTCTGTCTGATGTTGGGGAAGTCGTTCTAATGAAAACTGCGCGCTGCGTTCAACAGCATCAAAATCTACGCATTGGAATGGGTGAAAAGTCGCTTCTTTCGGCTCTTGCAATGGCCAGTACTCCGTCAACTGAGGATCATGCAGACGAGCAAGACGGCGTTGTATTGTCAGAGCAAGAAAAGAACTGGGTGGACTGCGTCACACTTGCCTACGCACAACACCCCAACTACCGCGTGCTGGCCGAGTTAGTGCATACCAGCCAGCACGAAAGGAACATTGCTCGGAAGATTGAATGGCTGCATGATAAAGCTCGTCCAGCGACGGGTGTCCCAGTGCTGACAATGTCTGCTTATCCAGTGTCCAGCGTCGCGGCAGGGTTGGGTCGTATCGGCAAAACAACAGGTCGCACAGCCACCTGCGAATACAAATACGATGGCGCGCGCGTTCAGGTGCACCTGTCGCTGCCAGATAGCAGCGGCAGCGCATGCTCTATTAGACGCATTTTCAGCCGTAACATGGAGGACGTCACAGAGAGATTCTCGTCGCTTTTGGACGTGTTGGAGAAGCGCGTGACAGCTCGCAACGCAAAAACCCAAGGCTCAACTCCAGTGGAATCACTTATAGTGGAGGGGGAGGTTGTCGCACTGGATCGGGAGACAGGCACGTTCCGTCCATTTCAAGTGCTACAGACGAAGACTACGACCGAGTTTTGTCTCTTTCTGTTCGATCTACTCGCTGTTGATGGCACCAATCTTCTTCAGGTACACACGCGGGATGATTTTGCTTTGGAGCTGTGCCATGCTACTGTTGTTGTCTGATGGAACTACATCGTGTGTTGCAGAAACCTCTTCGAAGGCGACGAGCATTGTTGCACGATTTGCTGGAGGAAGAGGCTGGATACGTCGAGTTTGTGAAGCACGTTGATATCAGTGCGGCATCTTGTGATGCAGTGTCTACTGATGGCGATGACACTGAAGGGGATGTTAAAACAACAAATGAGGCAGACGTTGTGCGCGAGTGTCTTGAACAGGCAGTGGCCAGTGGCTGCGAGGGGTTAATGATCAAGGCACTGGACGATGAAGAGTCTGAGTATAAAGCTGGTCGACGATCATATTCGTGGATGAAGCTCAAGCATGACTACTTGTCGGACGAGCTGACTACAACTAAAAGGAAGTCTGATGCTGCAAGCGCTAGTGGAAATGGCACATTCCTGGCAGATACGTTGGATCTGGTTCCCATTGGCGCTTTTTACGGCAAAGGCCGGCGTGCAGGGGTGTTTGGATCCTTTCTCATGGCAACGTACAACCCCACAAGTGGCAAATTCGAGGTATCAAGTAGCCAAAGTTGTAACGAGGCATGTATCCCTGTATTAATTGTTTTTGGCGCTATGCTTTGCTGTGATTTAGACTATCGGGAAGGTTGGCACAGGCTTCTCTGACGTGCAACTGACGGAAGTGGCAGCACGCCTTCAGAAACAAGTTTTGCCTGCGACGGATGAGGTGCCAGAGCTGTATGAATCCTACGCAATTCGGAGTCGCCATCCTGATGTTTGGCTCTCGCCGGAGGAAGTGTGGGAGATTAAAGCCACTCAACTGACGGAGTCTCCTTCGTACACTTGCGGCACTGGCACTAACATGACCGCTGACACGCTTGAAGATGCTGCTGCTGCTGCTGTTACGCCTCGAAAAGGACTAGCGCTTCGTTTTCCGCGCTTTGTTCGGTATCGACCTGATAAGAAACTTTTGCAAGCAACGGAGAGCGAGCAAGTCCGAGAGCTCTTTGAACAGCAGCAGCAACATATTCCTCACTAGACAGTCACAGCTCAGCAACTCGTGATATCAAGGATACTTTCTTCAGATATTTTCATCACTAGGTATTCCTCCGCTGCCCTCTCTTATCTAGGCCAACTGATGGCAGCGCCTTCTAGCAGTTCTACCGCTTTAGCCACAACTCTAGTGGCTTTAAGCACTTCGGTTCTCCTCATTTTGAATGGGCGAGTATTCCCCTTGTCGTTGGTAGCGCGCGTAAAGCGTAGCAAGCACAAACAGGCCGGCAAACACCCCAGCAACTCCGAGGCACCAAAGGAGAATCAGGTTGCCAATTGGTGTGACGAGGGCCTTTTGGCGCTGCACGCTTGTTGGACTGGGGCCTGCGAGTAGATGCGCAGCTCCGCCAAAATCGCATGTGGCGCCTTCCTCACGGTGCGTATGCCAGTACTTGTTGAAAACCCAGTCGCAACGCTCCTCAAGCGTATCGAAGCGCTTGTCGAGGTCCGCACAATCCACCTTCATATCGGGGTTACCACAAGCGAAGTCGAGACCGCTAATTAGATCGGCTGGTTGCACACCACGCTTGGCAGTACACTTGAAGGAGCCCTTGTCTTCAGCCAAGCAGGCCGTGAACACCTCCTCGTCGCGGTGGTAGCTCGACACATTCTTCGGGAAGGCGCCCTTGCGCACGAGGTCCAGGAAGTTCCAGCGCGAGCCAAACTCCGTCTTGAAGTTCCAGAAGTACCAGCCGTGACCCACCGCGAACGCGTTGAGTTTCTTCAAATTCAGGTTGCGAGCGAACTCGTGTTCCTCTTCTTCGTTCTGCTGGCCAAACGAGGTGTTACTCGTAATGGGGCACTTTCCAAACGACGGACCAGACTGACCAGTGCCGTAAGGACCTTGGATCGGCTTCGTGATGTCTAGCGGAGTGCCAGGGAAGCCTTGGCCAAGGTACGTGCTGTGCAAGGGGCAAGGAGTATAGCGACACTTAACCTTGGGGAAACCCGGCAGGTTGTCATTGAAGCCGTTGAGCCACATGGCGCAGTTGTCCGTGCCGAGTGACCACTCCCCGACGATCACAGGCATCATGGCGTTCTCCATGTCTGCAATAGTGAACTTCTGCTGGCAAGCATTGGCGAAGAAGTCGGCCTTAGTGCCAGGTGTGTTCCACGCCTGGTAGATGTGCGTGTCGAGCGCAATGTCGGGGCATCCACGCATGAACTGCGACCAGTACTGCACGCCGAAGCGGAACGAGTCGTGAAGCACGAACTTCCAGTGCGGGGCACGCACCTTCACGCGCTTGTACGACTTCCAGTAGTAGTCCTTGAGCAGGTCAATCGGCGTGAGTTCCCACGGCTCATTCACAGGCTCCAACCCGATAATCGCCGGGTGGTCGGCATAGCGATCCACGATCGTAGCCACCGTGTGGAGCGAGTGGTTCAGGTGTTCGTAGTTGATGGAGCTGTACGAGTTGTTGCTGAGATGGAACTCACCGGCCCACCCGGCCGAACGCAGCGGCCAGTGCTCGAACGTCGTCGTGCCAATCGGCTGCGTACTGCCAATGGACGTCCACTTGACTCCGGACGACATGCCGCTATTGTCGAAGCCATTCTGAGATCCGATGAGCCCGTGGATGTCCAGCAGCAGCTCGATATTGTACTGGTACGCCAAGTCAGCGACTCGGTCGAGCTCCTTCACAGCTCCGTCCGTGCAGCCAATGTACGGCTCGTACGGGTTGAACATCCAATCGCCCACAGGGACACGGAGGGAGTTGACGCCCGCCTCGGCCAGCTCCTTGATGTCTTCCTCGGTGACCCACGTGGCCCAATGGATGCGGAGCTGGCGATTGGCCTCCTCGTCGCCCAGTGCAGTGCAGAACGTGTAAATGTCCATTGCCGTCTTCTCCGGCGCCTTGTCACCGTAGCGTTGTTGCGTGCTCAAGAACTGGTAGAAGAGCGAGGGAGTGATCCAGGGCTCCAGCACCAGCCACCCGCCAAGGTTGGCGCCGCGCACTTGGCGGTTGAAGGGCGTCGCGTGCTTGTCGCTGGAGCACGTTTGGTTCTCGTCGTTGGGGTGGAAGTTCTCGAAGAAGTCGACGTGGTTGCTGGTCGTGCGCACGAAAGCCTCTGCCTCGTTCTCCCAGAGCCATTGGGCGTCCACGGCGTCTTCAGCGACGACGGTCGGGGGCAGCGTCAGAGTCGACAGGAGCGTTGCAACTTGTACTAGAAGCTTGAGCTGCATTGCCGATTGAACGCCAGTAGACTTGGAAGTATCTTCTTGCTTGGAAGGTCTGAGCTTCTGGCGTCAGATCGCGAACTGACCCAACTTAATTTATGAGACGTGCGAGATGATACCCAACCAAGATTTGAGTTGTCGGCCGAAGTATAGTAGGTTTGTCAAGTAGATCACACGATCAGAATTTGCGGAAGTTGAGAAGCGTATCCTGGATACTGTACAGTGCGCATGACTCAATAGTGTTTTCTGCCACAAATTGGACCGAAGCTGGGGCGTGAGACCTTTCACCTTGCCATCGGTGTTCATCGCGACGTACATCCAAGGCAAAATGGCCCAGCCTCAATGCATTCAGTTGCCAGAGTGTCAATTCCCTCATGTCTACGGGTGTGCCTTTGCACCGTTTGATTCAACTTTGAACCCAAGGTTTTTGCGATGCTGAACGCCGATCTTCATGGAGCGGAAGAGAGCGATGTATATTGGCTTCCATTTAGCAATGACCGCCATGAGGACCATCCGGATACCGAGTGGCAGAGGTGTCGAAGCGAATCAGCGGACGATGGCGATGCTCGCGCCATCTTTTGGGCCTCTCCTTGGTGCCATTCCTTAATCCAAGACTATTCACACGAGTTTCATAATGCTAACCCGAACTTGTCAACACTGCGACCTGCCAACAGCGACGTGCTGAGTTAAAAAAATGGCAGACCGAGAACTACCGCGTAAAGTAGCGGAGCGAAGTATGCATCATTGAATCGAGCAGCTCCGTGCCATCTACTACACTACGCTCGGATTGCAAAGTCTTGTTTCAACGGAACAAGCGTATCCCTGGCTCGGTTCAATTTCAACCTCCCGATCATCATGTACATGTACCCTCTCGATCCATCGTTCCTGATTCTCCTTCGTGATCATCTGCCTCACTAACTCGGCCTCAGCTCCCGTTCTTTCAGATGCGTCGCGCTGGTTGATATCAAGACCCGTTGCCATCAGCCTCTCCATGAATCAGAGTCTCACTTTTTTCACTGCACTAGTAAGAGCAGTATCGCCACTGGAGTTCACAACATCCACCCCGTTCTCGAGGAAAATAATACGCAAAATAGCTAACTTATCGCTCCATACAGTTTTCTTTGGAATATTAATAAAAGGAAGTTTTTCCTAACTTTTATAAAACCAGTAAATTAACCGGTAAAGGCGGTATCTAGGCAAAATAATTTAGAAGACTTTCATTCCTAAATGTCCAAAAGAAATCCTAAAAAACTGAGCATACAAAACTCGGTAAATTACCGAAATATATTGCAGAAATAATATTTTCCCTCAACCTTGTATTTTAGGATTTCTAAGGATATTTTTAAAAACATGTCTTTAGAAATCCTTTAAAAAAATTCCTTTCAGTACTTGCGGTAAGCATGATACTGACGGCTCGTGCCCGAAAACGAGCCCAGAGTACTTGTTACTACCGGTAGTTGCCACCCTAGTCATTGGCACCGCCTCTTACATGTATTTCGTTGTCGATTATTTTAGTAACGACACTCGCACCATTCGCGCTCCTCGTCCTGGCCAACACACATCGGCCGCAACTTCAGCGGCTTGAACGTCGTGAAGACGTGAAGCAGCACCATGAGATCGGCGACCTCTGGTTCACGGACCCCGAATATGGTTTTATCCAGAACTTCCGTGCAAAGCCTAAACTTCCGAGACACATATACCGCTTTGAGCCCTCAACGGGTGTTGTGCAGGTCCTCGACGACGGTTTTGTCCAGCTTAACGGCATCGAGTTCTCTCCTGCCTTCAAGACGCTGTACGCGTCCGACACTGGTGCCCAAGAGACCTCTCTCGCCGGTCCATTTACGACTACAACGTTATTGCTAAAAACGATCCGCAAAACATTCGCCTTTGCTGACAGCGGAATCCCTGCCAGTGCACACACGGATACCAACAGCAACGTCTGAGCTGGCTGTGACGATGGTATGCACATTTGGGCTTCCGATGACATTCTGCTGAGCAAACTCTACCTGGGCGAGGTGCCAAACAACTTCCGAATTCAAGCGGCGGAGAACCCCCTAAACAACCTAACTTGTTCGTGGTAAACTAAATCTTCCAACTCCATGCCACTCGGTCCCAAACTCGAATGCCCAAGTCCGTCGCCGTCTTGTTGATTCACAGTCCTTCGTCCAGCGAAGTCTGCATGCACTTAGTTGGGATGTTTGACAGTTTAACTTCATCTGCAGTGGACAGCGTATCCAGCATGGAGAGTTAATGACTGAAACAAACCTGCGTGTACCTCGACACGCCCCCTTGCCGCCATATCTCCGCACCGGAGGGTTCAACAACATCGAATTGAGGACGATGCTGCCCGAAATAGTTGTCGCGTCGGTCACATCGGCGACTGGCCAAAGGCTGAGGCAGCGACCGTTACTTGACACGTCAGCCGTTATCAGATCAGCAGGCCTCGAGCCAATCAGAGTCGCGCGCCACTTACCATTGCGAATCATCGGCGCCGTCACCCGACCGAGTCAATATCCGCCCCACGTTTACGGGCAAGACTTGCCTCATCGTCTTCGTGTCTCTGGCAGCTTCAAGCCCAGTTGCCGGCGCTCTGCACGTAGTTTCGACGGTGTCGTTCAGTCTCGAGTTCACCCCGCAGTGAGAAGGTCCAGCCATTGTCACCACCTCCAGTCTCTTGTCCACGTGCACACTGCCGAAAAATGCGTCTTCAAGCGATCCGACCGCTGCGCAGCCTGTTGCAGTCGAATGCAGCCGTCTCCAGCAGCGCCATGAGGCCGTGGGGCGCCCGCGGGTTCGCGTCCGCGCAGGTCGACAAGCACCTGGAGGGAGAACGCATCACCAAAGTGGCGGAGCTCGCCAACGAGCAGGCAATGCGCGTCACGTTCGAGGACGGTGCAACCGCCAAGTTCCACAAGCTCTGGCTGCGCGACCACTGCCGCTGCGAGCACTGCATGCACCCGGAGACGCATCAGCGCCAACTGGACACGGCTTCCATCCCGATGGACACGCCGTTCCTCCGTCTCGAAGTCACGAACACTGGCGGAGCTGTGGCCATCGACTGGGATGCACCGGTGCGTGGCACTCCGTGCACGACCAGTGAGTTCGATGCGGAGTGGCTACGAGACCACGCGTACGCACTGGAAGGAGGCAATGCGGAGGACTCGGCCACGACGCCGTACCCGAAGTCGTACCGTCAGCCGCGTCTGACTACGAAAGAGCTGTGGGCCGGAGCCGACTTTAAGCTGCCGACGCACGATTACAACAAGTGCGTGAACAACATTGAGCCGCTCATGCGCGACCTGTACGCCAACGGCCTTGTGCGTGTGTCGGGTACGCCCAACACAATGGAGGCGACGGAGACGTTCTCGAAGAAGATCGGCTTCGTGCTGCGCACGATCTATGGCACCATGTGGACGACGAACCCGACGAACGAGACGGAGGACTACAACGACACTGCGTCTACGAACCTGGAGCTGCTGCACCACACGGACGGCACGTACATTCGCGAGCCGCCTGGACTGCAGATCTTCAATTGTGCAGCACAAGCTGGTGACGGTGGTGAAAGTCGCTATGTGGACTCCTTCCACGTGGCTGAAACACTGAGGAGCGAGGACCCGGAGGCCTTCCGTGTACTGAGCACGACGGCGCTGCCCTACTTCACTGTGGACAACGACATGCACCTGGCGACTATGGAGCCGTTGATCCGCGTTGACTACGCTGGCAACATCGTGCAGTTCCGTCACAACGACTACGACCGCGCACCGCTGACCCACCTGAGCTTCGACGAGGTGGGCGAGTTCTACAAGGCCCACCGTAAGCTGCTCGAGGTCATGCGTCGACCGGAGATGGAATTCTGCACGAAGCTCCAGGTGGGCGACATGATTGTTGTGGACAACCAGCGTGTGATGCACGGCCGTCATGCTTTCCAGGGCGGAGACCGCGCTCTCATCGGTTGCTACATCGGCCAAACGGAGTATGAGAGCCGCCTACGCGTGCTGGGCATCATTTAAGCATAGCAGTGGGGATCGTATTTCGTGGGTTGGCACATGAACGTGCCTCGTTTTGGCGTGCCACTTGGGCACTGCAAGTCGATAAAAAAATCTAACAAGTAGTAGTAGTTTTGAAGCTTTCCTTACTCGACACTACGTGAACTACTCTACGACAACGATAGCAGCTCACTTGCTAGTTGACTACCGGTAAGTTAGCTATCATACGCAAGGTGAAGCGAGTTCAAGGTTACATTATTCGCTGACTGACATTACTATCCTAAACTATAGGAGAGGCGAGCACACCTCTCTATTCACACGCTCTTTCCGCGCCCACTTTCGCTATCTTCCGTCCCCTGCGTACGGCCTGTATCGTCGAAATTGCTACTGTCAAGAGTGGGTGGTGCAATAACCGAGTCATTTCCCCTGCCGTGGGTACGTGCTAGTTGCCGACGCCGCTCCTCCGTAAGCTCGATCTCCAGCAGCTGCACGATGTCCTCGAAGCTTGGCCGTCGTAGTGGATTGTCGTGCCAGCAGCGCTTCATAATTTTGGTAAACAGCCTAGGGCACTCCCGCGGAATGGGCGGCCGCACGCCACTCAGCACGGCCTCAGCCACCGCTAGCACACTTCCAGGGATGTCAGCATACGGCACAGCACAAGTGTACAGCTGCCAGCAAATGATGCCGAAGCTGTAAACATCAATCTTCACAGAATACTCAGACGTAGCCTCGTCCTTTAGCACCTCGGGCGCAGCCCAGCACGCACTTCCAATGTTGGTCGTCATTTGCACTGTCACGTCGGCCGAAGGGAAGAAATTAGGTCGCGGAGCCACTACGTCGCGAGTGCGCAGCAACCGAGATTCGCCGAAGTCTGCAACCTTAAGCATTTCCTGTTCGGAGTCAAAGATGCAATTCAGCGGCTTGAGATCGCGATGCACAATGGGCACTGGCAGGCCGTGCAAGAAGCGCATACCCACAGCGATCATGTGTGCATAACGCAACCCTCGCTCGTACGAAAATGGCGTATTTCGGTTGGCATCGATCACGTCTTGAAGGGTACCACCGCCAAGATACTCGTACACAATGTAGAGATTGATCCCGCTGGTGTAACAACCATAGGTCATCATCACACACGGGTGCACCAACTTTGACGACAGATAGGCTTCCTCTTTGATGTGCTCCAAGCATTCCATCTGCGCATGCTTGAACGTCTTCACAGCCACTTCGACCGACCGCGATACAGAGCCGTCGATGTATCCACCTTGTCGCCACCTTGCTTTTAGCACAATGGCAAAGGTGCCTTCACCAACAATGTTTACCGGGTCGTCGAACTCGATACTATTCGGATCAATGGCTTTGAGTGACAATCCAAAGTCGAAAGCCTTCCTACACCGGTGGAAGTTCGTGAAGGTGATCGCGGCAGTGCACACACCCAATATGTCAAATATCGACTGCATCACGAATGATGCAATGGTAGGAACATTCGACGAGTCGGCAACCTTCAGCGCTGTCAGAATGATGAGACTCCCCCAGCACACAAAGAACACGATCAGGTAGGACCGCGCCACCTTATTCAGTCTACCGGTGGCTGATGTCGGGTATGATTCGCCAATGGTACGTTTGAAACGCACGTAGAAGATGAAGTTGAAGCCGAAAGCCAACAACGGGTAGTACACGTACAGGATGAGGCGACAAGTCGGGTAGAGGCACGGTGAAAAGGTTTCCTCGTCCAGGACCTCCTCTTCTGTTGCTGATGACGAACCCGACGATGAATCTTCGTCCTCCTCATAATAATCATACGTATCTCCAGACCGATAACCCACTAACGCCAGCGTCACCGCGGCCACTACCGAGAGCAGTAGCACATTCATCGTGTACCTGTGATATCGGCGCTTGGAACTCTGGGAGTCCATCAATACGTCCGCGTAAGACACCACAGATCGATACATGTTGAACGCAATGGCGCACGTGAACGAGATCTGCGCGAAGTTGAAGAAACACTCGAACATGCAGAAGAAGAGGTAGGCCATGTCGGTCAAGGCCGATGTCTCCAGCATCACACGGAGTAGCGATGTGATCCAGTACCCACATTGCACACAGCTCAACTCCAACACGAATGGGTGCGAGTACGTGCGGAAACTTCGGAAAGTCACGTGCATGATCACAACGACGAGAGACATCCACAGCGACAACACCATCAGGATGCAGTGAATATACGTGTACGTGTCGGTAAACACGCTGGTGCCGTCGTCTGATCCAGACGAAGACCGCGATGCGGCATCTCCTGAATCTGCTTGCGATGACGAACTATCCAGCGCTGTCGCGCCAGAACTGGTCAAGCTCAAATCTGCCTCCGACCCTATGCTGCCGGACGTGACCACGAATACGCTTCCACTTCCGCTGCTGCTGCTCGAAGTTGTGTTTGTACTGCTGACAAGCGAGTTGCTCTGAATCTCCACACCCACACGTGCAATCAATATTGCTGCCACCACGAAGGCTGTGAGCGTGACGCCGATACACGCAATGAAGATGCACATCTTCTTGCGCGCTCTTGCTCGGTGCTGGTTCTTCTCTAACAATCTAGCGCGCATGGCCTCGATTTTCATGCGCCGCTGCAGTCGCCTCCTGTTCCTGTCTTCCTCGTCGCTAACCGAGCTCGGGGCGAATGGTCCGTCGTCCAGTCCGTCATCGTACGGTCCGGGACTGGAGCCGCTACTAAGTCCTGGCACTCCAGCCGTAAGATGCGGGTGCGTATGGTTGTCCATATCCACGCGATGCTCGTCCTGTGCTGTGTCTCCATTCGGCGTAAAGTGCGCCATGTACGCGGGCGAGTCCGAGTCCCTGTCGTCTCTCCTCATCGTCCTGTCTGACTCTGTATCTGCTGTAGTTCTCCTTGTACTTGTACTTCTACCTTGCTGCTGCTGTTGCTGTGTCTCCTCTCCCTTGTCCTTCTCTTCTCTGCGTCTTCTGGACGCTCGTTCGCTGCTCTTCTTGCTGCTGCTGATGCTGCTCTTCTCGTCCGTCGAGAACTGCGGATTACTGGTGGAATATCTGGTGTTGGAGCTCATGGACGACGCGTAGGACTCGAGGATGCTCCTCACGTACATCTCCTGGTCGAGACTCGGTCGCTGCTCGTCCCCCTGGCTGCCACTTCTCCGTCTCTTGGGCCTCATGGCCGTCACGCGCTTCCACCACTTGACGCCGCGGTTGGAGCTACTAGCGCTGGTGCTACTGCTGCTTGTCATCTCGCTGGCGGTGCTGGCGTTGCTGTTGGCCGACATGTCGAAGGGCGATGGCAGCTCTGGCACGACCGACGACTCGGATGAGCCCGTGGGGAAGTCGCTTTCACGCGAGTCCAGCGGCAGCAGCGGCGGCGGCGGTCGCGGCTTGTCAGGTACTGCGACGGAGGCCATCGGGCATGTGACGCGGCGACTTCTTTCGGCGAGAGGAGGCTGCGTTGGGACGCGCAAGCGGCACCAGCAGACGCAGGAAGACCCTGGCTTTCGAATGAGCTAGCGCTCGGCGATGCAGGGCGTGTGGAAGGCGAGATGCGCGACCCCCGAGAGCGGCCTTCGACGTGCCGCACAGAGCTGGTTATTGAGGCGGAGCCGCCTTCCCCGTTCTTGTCTTTTCCGCGCGGGCAATGACGGAGAGCGAGGAAGCGTAATACAGGAAAAAGTGCGCTTACAAAATAGAAAATTACAGGGAGATAGAGAAGTGAAGGCAATCGAGGTGGCTTGAGACCGACTGTTGGCATCAAAAGAAAGAGGTATCAAAGTACAAGGTGCGAATATAGTCCCGTACTGGTTGCTGCACCATCTGCACAAAACGAATGGGCTTTGGAACAGAGAGAGGGACCAGGCACATATGGCCTGAAGCAATGCGTTCGGACTATAATGAAAGCTAGTGAAACTAAGCGTGGTGTGTCGTACACAAACCCAGCTTTGATTATGTCGACAATAAAGACCGGACGAATATAGATGGCCAGTACGATACAAATAAATAGAGCGCAGTAGGAGCAGCGCTTAAGGCGGCGGGTTCCGACTCACCACCTGGAGCAAATTGTGTCTGCACGACCAGAGCTCGACCAGCTATGGGGTTCGCAACTTGGGGACACCAAGTTGGGGTACCCAAGTTTTGAGTGCTGGTCGTGGTCCGCGACTTGCCGAAGGAGCAGTGAGCAAGTCCACACACCACGTGCATGTTGAAGTTGCCTTTATCCGATCCGAGTCAGTCCGGTGGAGGAGCCGTTTAAGTACGGTGAACCGCAATGTTAGCCTGAGAGCTGAGGAAGTACGGCGCATATTATTTATTACCTGTCATCATGGCAATTGCCGGCGGTGAGCAACAGGTTGGAACACGCGTTTGGTCAATGTGAGGTCCATCGATTTTGACTATCTGGTGCCATTACTGTACGTTATTGCTCCAGCAAGTTACAACAACGTGCCAGTCGAAATAAATTACCGTATAATACTTCTTTGATCCGACAACATCTTATATCCGACATCCATCATTAGCCAATCAAATTGCTGATGTGCGCAACATCTAAAACTACTTCTTAAATCCGACTGTACCACCATCACTCCGTACTACTACGAACCTTTATGTACAAATGCATATCGAGCTACTATGGAAGATGTTACGAAGAGACTGTGGTTAAATTTCTGCGCGACTGGCATAATGATACAATGCCAATGACTGAACACCCGGTTGAAGCAAGTGGGGTGTGGCTTGACGCTCCTAAACAACCTGACGGAACGTCGTGCTGTGTATTGCCCAGGCATATGCCATGCTGAAGGATAGTTTTCGTTTGACGAAGGCCGCTATTACACATGATGATGTTGCTATCATGCGCCTACGAATAATGTGGATGATTCTCACGCAACCAGACGTGACAATTAAATCTAACAAGCTTGCTCGAGCAGTAGAAGCTACAGATGTAGATTTACTCGCAACAATTATGAAGTAAAGTGGCTGATCGGATATGTTGTATTATCCCGACAGCGAGTGGTCTTTATCGCTCTCCACTATGTTTTTCTTGTCCTCTGCTAATGCTTATCTAGCAGAATGTTGCAGCATTCCTCGAGCACCACAGTGTATAACATCACGTAGCCAGCATCCTGGGTGGATGCTCCGGCTGCGGCGGCCAGGTGCATTGCGACCTCTTTCTCCTCGGCAAGCATCAGGGCAAGCTCTTCACGAGCGTCCAACGCCTTCAACGAGTGTTTCGTAACTTCTCTTCGACGCTCGATATGCTGCAGTCTAGACCGTAATAGCTCCTTGCACAGACGCGTATTGTGAGCTCGAGAGTAGTGATGGTGATTGGCAGTAGGGGGTGGCAGCGCTGAAGGCGTCACATGCTCAGCACCTCTGGTGGCGGATATGCCAATGGGTCTTCCGTTGTCTTGGTTCATGGGTCGCCCTTTGCTGTGAACAGATATAAAGTCTCTTCGGATCGCTCTCGTCGGGTCTGCTGCTGTCCACCACCTACTGTGATTTTCTGCGAAGTACCTCCGTAACTTTCACGATGGCAGTAATTTATCGAGAATATATTACGCCTCATGTTCATTTTCTCGTACTCATGTTGCTTCTTGTGGCGCTTCCTGTGGTGCCGAAGGTCTGTTGTGTTGCAGCAAGAGCTGTCGTCGTGTTGTAGTAGTGTTGCAGTAACGCCGTCCGTAGCAGTTGAGTGTCGCTTCAAGTGGTGCTTGCTATTTTCTAAGGAGTAGGGTGAGGGAGGAAATGAATTTGTATGTATTTAGTGCTCACTGGAAGCTAGTAAAGACGACTGCTCATGACCACCTCAGTTACTATTGGGGGCAGGGTGCAACCGCACCTCGGCTCTATCCTGAGATTCGCTAAGGCTAGCCTTTATAATCAAGAGCAAATATGTTTGCCTCCTTCAACGTGCCGTAATGCTGAAAAAGGGAAGTATTATTTTCCAACGAACATGGCTAGGGGAAAGATGAATTTAATGGCCAGAACATGCTAATCTCGACCAACAATGGCAGGTAGATGAGCATGGATATCAACGAAGAGCACGAATACTCATTCCAATTGGACTGGTACGCTCAACTCCCGCAAATTTTAGCATTAAACTTACCAAAAAATTGTGTTCGGTACTTTCAACACGCAGTTGATGCTGCATTTGCACTTACTTACTATCTGGAAAGTTCAAGGAATGACACTACTTTGAGTGATTATTTTACTCGATGGATCTTCGCATTCACGCCCGTGGCAATTCGAGCATATCTACGTGGGTCTATCGCGCGTCCGAGCACTAGATCACGTTCGATGTCTCCCACTAACACGCCGATTCAGTAGAATGCAGCTAGCCAACTTGCGGCCAAGTATATTGACGATCAAGTAGGTCGTGAACATCGGGTACGGCGGCTATTGGCGCCACCATCAACCTGTAGCAGACGGTTAAATGAACCAAATACATGAACATCGATATCGATATCGAATCAATTTGCAAACAAAACACCCTCCCGGTTTAAGCGAAAGCGATCTAGTATCAGGCCGGAACCCTGACATATACTAGCTCACGAGAGCGTTACGCTCGGGTAGGGCGAGATGTAGCCGCAGTCTCCGCGACGACCCAGCCCACCAGCCCCGTCAGAGCTCAGGGAGTACGGATAACAGGTACATATGCCGGTCGTTCGGTCTGTCGATACCAGTAGAGCAATTGCAAATGCAGTCAGTGAGCAGCACGTTCCGTTTCATGTTCCGAGTAACGATGGACTTACCACAGACGCCCCGCGCAGAACACTCGATGTTGGCCTTGGTCCCTTTTACCAGCTCTGCAACCGCTAAAGTGCCAGGGCTGGCTCCGAGAGTGAGAGCTGTAGCGTCGTAGCTCAGCGGAGGCAGGTCGCCTTGCATGAACGTGAACTCGACGGTCGTGACTGTAGCATAACACATCCGCAAAAACACAAGGATGTCAGGTAGTTTGGGGGGGGGGGGGGGGGGGGCAAACGGCAATTGAGGGCTGGGCACGTACTGACGCCAGTTGCAGAGCACACAGTGATGCCCGAATCAAAGGTTATTGTTGCCGTCCGCACACTATCGAGAGCCTCGAGTGTCGATGTGACTTGCGCAACCCCTGCATTGACCGGGATCACTGCTGTAGTCTCCTCTCGGAAGGTGAGCTTAAACTCGCCACCGTCTGCCGTGCACGTAAGCGTTTGTTTCTCGTTCACTTTTCCGACTTCAAATGGGTCAGCGCCGCGCGGACACATTCGCGCATAGCAGTCGTGTCCCCCGGTAAAGTCGCCGAAGGCATTTTCGTACAGCCCGAAGTAATCGTTGGTCTTACAGTCGCAGCCCTGAACCTTCGCAGCGTCCCAGGTAGCGAGCGTGTTGGGTGTGGCGCCGTAGGTAAGACCCAAAGGATTTCCCTGAGCGTCCTTCGCCTCGAACGAAAGCTGCTGGATCGTTTTGCAAGTACCCCGTCCACTGCAAGTAGCGCCACTCAGTATTGACGAGCCTGCAGGACAGCGTAACAGGTCGCAGGCTGCCCCCGTGAACGGCGCGAGGCACGTGCAGATCCCTGTCGACGTGCTGCACGAGCCACTTCTTGAGCACTGGGTCAGAGCGTGTGCCGTATTCGGGGCAGTGGCTCCATCGAACCAAGCTGCGCCCTTGGGACACTCGCGGATAGAGCAATCGTATCCCGCAAAGCCGGAGTTGCAAATGCATGCATACGATGTTGCCATGGAGCAAGTGCCTTTACCATCGCACACACCGTTGTTGGTGGATGGACAAGCTGGCGTCCCTGTCGAGAAGCCACAGTCTCCTCGCCTGCCTGCTGCGGATGGCATCGCACCATCGCCACTAACAAATCCTGCGGCACATCTGCATAACCCAGTAGAAAAGTCGCACAAGCCGTGGTTGGTGCAGTAGACGTTCTCACGCGTCCCTGTCGTTGAAGTAGTCACCATGACTGTGGCGCCATTCGAGAGGTTGTTCAGCACTTGCAATGTGGGTAGATCACCTGGGTTATTCGTGAACGTTATCGAAGTCGTCGTTCCAACCGAAGAACAAAGTGCTGTGCCGACCGCTACTGACAGTGAAACGCCGTAGATGTTGTCCAGTGCTTCCAGCGCGGATTCCAGAGCTTCAGACAGAGCTGACTGTGCCAGGTTTACAGTCACCCGTCCTCGAAACGAGAGTGCGAAAGTCCCGGTGCAGCTGTTGCATTGACAGAAGAGGTCTTGTACGGCATTGAATTGCCCAGTAGTGGTCAGCGGGTCGTCACCTTTGGGGCACTCGCGCAGCGAACAGTCGGTGCCAGTGTAGCCTGGATCGCACTGACACCCCATGATCTTGTCGGCATCCCAGAGCGTGTACGTCGTGCTCACGAAAAAGTTGCGATCGTCTTGCAAAGCTGCAGCATCACGCATACTCAAGCAGCGGCCGTTGCCCGAGCAGGCATTGGGACAAGACAGTCGCTCGCATGCAACTCCTTCAAAGCCGGCCTCGCAAGTGCACGCGCCCGTGGATCGGTCGCAACGCCCCATGTTCGAACATTCAGCTGGTTGGTGCGCCATGTCGTTCCCCCAAGCTCGATCTACCCACGCTGCCCCCATCGGACAACGTCTGGAGGCGCACGTGGCCCCAGCAAAACCCGGAAAGCAGGTACACCGACCCGTTGCACGTTGGCATGCCCCATGCCCACTGCATCCCCCGTCACAGCTGAATCCAAGCGCGAATTGACCGGAAAGAAGGCCTAGACAAAGCAGAAGAAGACTTGAGAGCCCCCGCATGAGTGAATGAATTGCGGGTTGTAATGGAGGGAGGGGCGGTCTCAACAAGCGCGTCGGTTTTTGGTACCAAGCTTAAGGCGTGAAACGCCTTCACAAAAGTGCTTCAGTAGTCCTGGTCAGTGGTGCTGTGGTTTGTGTTATCACTTGGCTGTTTATTGCGAAGTTTGCGGTGTTTCGTCGTGTGGCACTTGGGTCCGCTTGTTGCTTCTCTTCAGTGATAGAAGCTCTGCTCAGAGTGACATTAATCTCTCTACGTGGTGGATATCTCAGCAACGGAGGATTTTACTGCCACCTGTTGATGTTGCTGTTGAGGCCGTGGCTGCTGCTGTAGATTTGCACGCCGCTTCTTTTTCTTCCCACCCATGGGAGCTTTCGTGCCTGCCGCAAAGGTTGAGAGTGCCTGGATGAGGCCTGCCATGCTTTTCGCGATCACTTCTGGGTCGTCGTAGCCGTGTGTCCAGCTTTCATCGTCGTCGTGAGCGCCCTCGACCTCTTCCGTCGCCTTGGCCTTGTCGTTCAGCTTTCTGTCGGAGATCTTTGAAACCTCGGCTGCAGTTCGGGGCAAAGTAGCAGATCCACATTCTTTGCTGGTCTGGTGGATGGAAGGCAGCAGCTCCTTCGCTCGAAATGCCGCGTCAACTGCCTGTTTGGGAGCCACAGGAGCTTTTGTAAATGAAGACGTTGCATTGCTGATACTCACATCTGGGGAGGCAGCTTGGTACTTCCTTGGTGAATGAAGACGACGTAGGGACGGAGGAAAGTTTGATTCCCAATTCTCGGATGCATCTTGTGAAGGCAGCAGACTGTTCTTGTGCTGTCGGGGTCGGCGCCAACGTCGAGAAGCTTCTTGTTTATCTCTGCTAGGTAATTTAGTTTCGATACCACCGCAATCTGAATTGATACTAAGTAGTGGCAGTGACAGTGGCGTCTGAATCTTCTTGGATGCATCAATTGGCCCGGCAGGCGCTGTTGAAGGTTCAGTGACACGAGGTAGTTTGTCTTGTTGAGTCTGTGGTGCCGAAGAAGGCAGCGAATCATCTGGTCGCCGCCTGGGAGCTGTCTCCGGTTCATCTTGGTTATCATCAGATTCGCCATCAAAAGATGCCGAGACAACAGACGCCATCCCTGACTTGCGTGGAACATTCGTCGCCAGCGCCGCCGCAACAACTTTCATTCTTCGCTCGCGTCCAAGAGCAGCAATAGCAGCATTATCCTCTACGATAGAGGTCATCCTCGGTGATGGCTTGGGGCTTTGGTGGTGGTTCGGCTTATTTGACACATGAACCTGTTTTCGCTTGGGTTTGCGATACACAGGAAGTTGATTCTCGAGAGACGATTCAACCTTATGGGGCTCGTTCTCTGGAGATAGACTGACAACTCGGGTCTGCTTCTCTCTTGGTGGTTCAGCTGCATGAGGATGGTGCTGCTGCAGTGATTTGCATAGAGTGGGTAGTTCTGAGCCGGAGTTTGAGTCGGCCAATGTTTTCTGAGGCCTCCTCTTGACAGCTTGAGCAACTACCTTGCGCCGACTTCGTCCCAGGAGTTCGTCGTCAAAGTCGACAGCTCCCCACCCGCAGATAACATCCGCATCATCGAAAATGTCGTCCTCGAAGTCACTCGTCATTCCAGGACACTACAATGATAAGGAAATTCTTGCAGGCTTCGCCATCAATAAACTGCTTTCAAGGCTTGCTGGGTTCTGTCTACAAATAGTGGGAACACAAGCAATAGGCACAGACGAACATGTGCCACTAGGCAGGTAAGCACGCTAAAAAGCACACGCATATTAATACTTCAGTGGCGGTTTGACTTGACTTGACTGCCCATGTCTTCGCATAATGATATCCGTCCAACATTTCGTTGGTCGTAGTTCGACTTCGAGGTCAGCTAAAGTCTATGTCCTCTTCCTCGTCAACAATTTCCAATTGCGGTTCGGACTCGGATCTTTTCATGACTTTAACGATACGAGAATCACTGTCTTCCGAGTCGCTAGAAGAAGGCTCGATCACTGGGCTTTGAGCGTCCATTTCATCGGCATCAATGATCTCGAAAGTAGCAGCCTTCTCTCGAGAGATGAATGGGCGGAGCAGTCCATCGCGAGTCTGCGCGCCGACGAACCAACGACGGTGCCGCAAGCTCTGCAGTTCTCCCTCCCATCCAAGTTCGAACTGGAACCAGCGCTTGAACTGCATCGCCCGGCGTCGCGTCAGTTTCAGCCCGCTAGAACTCGCATACAGCACGTCTCCAGGCTTCTCGTAGTCTTCAAACTCCACACGCACGCAGTTGTACGCCGAGACGCGGGCTCCCAACCTCAGCGACGTGGGTCTCTGACGAAACGCCCAGTCCTTCTCGCTCGGGTCGTCTTGTACCAAGAACAGCTCGTCTCCAAATCTCTTGGCGAACTTTCCGGTGCCTTTCAGTCGCAAGTAGACTCTCTTCCCTCCGAGCTCTTCCAACTTGCGGTTCTTCTCCTTCGCAACTTCTCGAATGCCCCGCACCTGCAGCTCCAGTCGCTCCAGCGCTTGTCTCGACTTGGTCGACGACGTCAGGAACGGCACCTTGGTCTCCGTTCTGGACAGCAGCTGCTTGGACCAGCCCACACCCGTCGTGCACCACAGCGCCACGTGCTCGCAGTTCAGAGATAAAATACTGAAATGTCCCTGACCGAGTCCCAGCAGGAACCGGCAGCGCGCCAACACCACAGGAGGCGCGTCAGCGTGCGTCCGATGCACTTCTCCCAATAGAGAGCTGGCCTCTGCCACCAACGACGAGTTGTACTGCACGCGGCGCATGTCCGGCAGCGGCCGCTCGTTCAGGAACTCGCTCAGACTCGTGATCTGGAAAGTCGAGTCCGCCTGCGACTCGCGCAGCCCCGTCTTGCGGGACCAGACGTGGGCGATGGAGATGGCGTCGGCGCTCTCTCCGGTCGTGTACACGATGCCGTGGTGCGTGTATCGGAACGGCCAGCGAGTGGTGTCCCAGATGCAAATGTGGTCGGCCGGCCGCAGACTCCCCACGTCCTGCACCTCGCACGTGTTCATCTTCGACCGAGACAAAGAAGAGGAGGAAGAGGAGAAAACCGTTTTGAAGGCCGGAATGGTTAACGTGGAGGAGATGCGGACGTCGTCCGTGGCGTTCGATCGTCTACAGTCGGTCGCGTCCAGTCGAGCAGGGCTGGAGAATTGGTCTCTCGCCGGTGTATCGGAGACTGTTGTTGATCGTACTTGACCTGGCCTGTTCCTCTGCCTCGCACAGAGACAGACGCAAAAACAGATCGTTTTGATTGGTTTGCACTATGTGCGGTACGTTAGCGGCAGTTGAAGTGGCCGAAAGTCTCTTCGTGAGACCCGTCGCGGCCAGCATGGCGTGGGGGCCACGAGTTTTGGCTGATCTCGACTTATTGTTTGATGCAACAAAGACTAGTCGAGAACTTACACGAGCACAATGATATTAAGATCTAGTTCATGTGGTACCAGTCGAAGCTACCTTTATCGTCGTCTTCTTCGAAGGATGTGATTCGGACCATTCGTTGCTCGGGTGTTGCTGCGAGCGTGAAGATCAAGCTTAAAATGTGCGCGTCTAGGCGGCGGATCGCCTTTGCCTCGACTGCGGGTCGAGTCGTACGCTGTCGGCCACTTACTGCGCTGACCATGGCAGCTTTCGACCGCGCAGGGAGCTTCTCCTTGACTAAACGAAGAGGCTGCCTGTCGAGTGCTTGGAGCGCACTCATATATATGTCCTCCGCCGAAGACAGGTGGCGTGACCTTCAGCTGCAAGAGCTCTCCGGACATTCGATATCTGGGATCTCGCAAGCAATCAGGAAGGCTGCACACCTCTTCCGAGCCTTCGATGGTCAACTTTTTGATTCCCCAGTTGCAAAGCGCGTTGCTGCGCAAACTGATCTCCGCATCCAACGAGTTGAGGTGGAGCTCTTCCAACTCAGGACAAGCTCTGGCCACATCGTTAAGCGTAGCAAAAAACTTGTGTTCTTCCGTAATAGCTCATGCGTAGCTTATGGAGGCCCCGATCAAATTCAGTAGTTCCTTCACCAACCGCTCGTTTTCAACTTTCGAGAACTTTAAATACAGAGACCGGATACACCTGCTCACGGATTGCAATGTCGACTCTGGGGTGGCATCACGAACAAACTGCTTCGAGCGATCAGCATCATCGAGACTCATCTTGCAGATTCCATGTCCAGGCACAATGACGTTCACGCAATCCGTCATGGTGGCGGGGTCATAGAGTGCTCGACAGCGCCATGAACGCGAAAGTATTAGAGGTTCAGCGCCGTCAGCCAGCCCGATGGGACAGAGTGTCGTGCCTTCCGGAACGTCCACATACCCATATTCTGGAGGACGTGTTGAATCACGCTCTGGCACTGGCTCAGGATAGTTGGTTCGGAGAACGGCGGCAGCAACGGACACGAATTGTCTTGTTAGAGGAAACTTTGTAACAGCGATTCCTAGTGTACAATAAGAGGCATCGGACTCTTTGCTGCACAGTCCGTACACAAGCCATCCCCATTGTAGCGGGTTGAGAACCTGAACACGTTGGTACTCTGTCGTGCCCATAACAAAAGACAGTTTCTCAATCGAAGCTGCCTCGGCGACCGCCGAGCAAACTGCAGCAAGCATCGCTTCCGAAGCCCACCCACACATCACACTCAATTGGCCGTATTTTGCCTGTCGGACAAAAGTTCGAGTTACCTCTGTCGAGACACACAGCGATCGCGCACAAATCATTGTACTGAACAAAAGGCCAGAATTCGACGAGGCCAGTCCTACTTGATGGGGTCTATATATCCCCCTTTCGGCTCCCTCTTCCAGACGAAACCCTACTCATCCCTGTCGTCAAGCGTCAATGTCAGGCATTCCAGATCTGTTTGTGCAAGCCCCTCGAAAATCCTGGAGCACCGAAATTAATTTTTGATATCCATGCCGAACTGACCTTTCTCTGCGTTCTTCCTTCCGACTTGGTTGGTTCCATTCCATGCCTCTGCCATGCTCTCTCCACCAGAAGCAGCACACATCTGAACAACTAGTGAAATTGTCAGCCCGAAGAGATCCCCCATTTCAAGAGCAAATGTATCCAGTGTTTTGCCAGCCTTGTTCTTGCTAAGCACGTGTTGCCCTGCTATCGGTACCGCCTCCTGCTTCACCGACCAGTTCAGTCCGACACTCAAACCGTCCCAGTTTTCAGCCTGTTCACGTCCCTTAGCTATCAACTGGCACATAGCTTCCCGGAAACGCGAGGAATAGACCCACGGGTCATCAGGACAGCCAAATAGCCCCCCCCCCCCCCCCCACGTGGCGGATGCTTGCATTGCAACAGCGCTGGTCGACGACGAGGTCCCCGATAGCCAACACTCCCATTCCCACTGCAAGATGAAAAGGTATTTCCCAGACACAACTTCGTCCACATTTTCATTCTCCATCAAGTCGGAGAAAATATTGACGAATGCAACACGATCCACTGCCGCCAACACAGTGAAGCGCTCCAGAGCCTCCCGAACGCGCTGCGATCGTCGAGTCCGGGCATCTGATGGAAAGAGCACGATAAACTCGCAATCCATTTCAAAGTAGCTGGGACGGATTGCATCCGGACTAGGAAAGCAATGAAAAGACCCGTTCACAGTAACATTGGCAGAAGGAGGCACCTCACGTGCCAAGCAGCCACGCAGGTCTGTCCACCACGGCTTTAGGATCGCCCTCACCTCTTCCATGCTGCGTGGAGCTCAATGGAGATGGATTTTCAGTTGAGCAGAGACAGCAGCTGCTGCAGTTGGCTCGAGAATTGGATGCGGACATTCTGCTGAACGTGGCGTTGGGCGCTACGACTACAGAGTGGCAGAGAATGTTGAGCGACAAAGGTTATCGGTGATGCAACGCCCCGTGGTTCCTCGCTAGAACGTTCACGTTCCATTTGATTCTGCTGGTAACGGACTACTACATGTACACGACGGGGATTTATCCGTTCCACGCGTCGTAAGTGGCGAGTGCTTTTTGAAGACTTTGCGGGCTTTCTAGGTCCATAGTTGATGAAGATGCGGTGGTTTTGTGCATCTGAAACAGGAAGATCGCGGACGCCGTGGAGACTGCTCCAGATGGCGGTAGGGATGTAGGCTCAAGAAGAGTCAAGTTCAGACAGTCGCCGTGACTAGCTGAAGAAGTTTATGAAGTTATCTCTATGGGGGAGCTAAGTTAATGTGTGCTGCAAGAAGATCAAGGGCACTGTGAGTGGGGATGACGTGTCGCTGGTGTTTGCCGACAAGCTGCTGCTTGTGGGTCATACTGACAAGGGCGTCTCCTACTTGGAGGAGAAGGCGAGTGAGACTGGCGATGGAATAGACGTGGGTGTGGAGTATATCATGATAACAGCAGCACGGAGCTGTTGCTGGATTTGGGTCTCGCAGATCATCTGCTGGTCCATGAATGGTGTGGCAGGGTGACGTTGAACGTAAGATGGAGCCCATGTATGTGTCGGATGCGATTGGCGTGAACATATCGCGGTGATACAGCGCGGAGGTACAGTCTTTAGGTAAGCGCTAAGCTGAGTACGTCAGCAAGGGGCAATTGGTGGTTCGTCCCGATATCTTCTGGAACCGCTACACGTTCTACTGGGACATGCCAGCGGCACTGCAGCTTCGCTTGGCACGCGAGGCAACGCTGGTGATCATCAAGGGCAACCGGAATTATCGTCGGCTGCTGGGAGCCAATGGCCACCATCGACTCCCTTTGAAGAAGTTGTGCTGTACTTCCCGAATGCTTACGTGCCATTCCGCAGGATTAAGTCGACTCTGGTGGCAGGTAATCCTGCTGACATCTTAAAGAGAAGCTGAAAAAGAAAGACCCGAAGTAGAGATTCAACGGCAAACGCGGACTGGAGTTTCGATCAGGTCTAAAGCAGATGGAACACTGGGGGAAATCGCCTCTACGCTGAAATTGACGGGTGCCCTTGTTCAGATTCAGTGGTTATTAGCCGTTCAAAGTATGATCTGCGCATGTGTTGTGGCAAGTTTGCGAGTTCTTGACTGTTTCGGTTCGCAGGAAACGAGCGACTGCCCAAAGTTTCGTCAGTTTAGTCCCGTCGCCGAAGATGGCAGCAGCAGAGGCTTTGCTGGCCTATGAGCCCTTACAGCAGCTCCAGCATGAGAACTTTCTCCTGCGCGAGGAAAACCGGCGATTTCAAAGTGAGGTTCGAGAGTTGTTGGCCTGGAAGGAGAAGGCTGTAGCACACATGACCGCGATGGCCCCAGCTCGCCGGCGCGCAGCACGTGAAGTTGAGCGCGCGAAACAGCTACAACTGCAGCTTCGCACCGTCGAAAGCTCGTTGAAATCCCGAGGTGCACTCGAACTAGCCACGACGGAGTTGGAAGCAGAGCGTGAGGCTCTTCAGCAACGGGTCGAGAAGCTCAGACATGAGAATGCAGCCTTGAAACTTCAAAGTGAGCGCAGAAAACGCCGAGCCGACGAGGCTGAGACACAGCTCGCTGCAATGGGGGAATCGTTTCGCCTACATCTTGAACGGCTGGTAGCGATGCGTGAAAGCCTTGATGATGTCTCAGGCGGAGACGGCACAAGCTACAACAACAAGGAGGACGAGAAGCAGGCAGTAGAAATCACGACGAACAATGTGGAGAGTGGGCCCAGCAAGGACAACAAGCCAAGTAATATCACCTGCACTACCATCAATAAGCAAGACCCTGCGACGTCTGAGAACGAGAAAGAAGATGCAGACTTGTCGTCGTCAATCTCGTCGCCTCCTGTACCTGTGAACTCTGCTGCTCTGGTGACAGGACTGGATGCGGTCGCAACCAAGTGTCTTTCGTGGCTTCAGGAGCATTTGGCACAGTCATTTGCACTGCAACAACACAAGGCAGCACAATACGAAATCCAGCACGCAGAGATGAAGCAATTGAAGGAGCAGGTGCATGCCGCAGGTCGCATTCCAGAACAACTAGCCGAGGAGTATGCCAAACAGACTCGCGACCTTACCGAGCTGTCTGAAACTCAAAAACAACTCCAACAACGTTTAGCAGATGCAGAACACAAGGTGACCGTGCAACAGCAACGCAGAGAGGACATGGCAACCCGCTTGCGTCTTGTTGCAGGCGAGGTGCGCCAGTATTTGAGACTGGTGCGCGGAGAAATCAAACGTAAATTTGGATATCTACCCGAGGCTATCGCACATGCTGAGAGTTGGGCAAGGATCGCTGAGGCGCTCGAATTGTTACTGTGCCAGAGTACGGATCGATGCATCGCTCGCGGCAAGTGATTTGAGGATTGATGGGGAGCAATTCATACTTGACAAGTTGAAGTTGAAGTTACCAAATTTGCACTAATTAATGCGACTGCAATTTCGTGTTTCATGCGATTGTAGTTATTGGCTTTGAATTCTCACTGGCAAGTACTTGTACTGTGCGCTCTTCGGGGTGACCTTCTCAGACCGCTGGTCGTTGTCGCTTTCTCTGCGACCTGCGCAACGATTGGTTTTGGTCTTTAGCGTCCTCGTCCTGCACCTTCTCCACTTTCTTCTTGGCAGGAGGTGGAGTCGTCACGTCGTCGTATCGCTTCCGCTTCGCAGCAGAAGCAGACGTTTTCTTCTTGGCAGTGGAGGTGGAGGCAGTTGTAGCTCCGCCATGCGCTTCAGCATAAAGGCACAACTGCACACGCTGTGCTGTCCACAATTCGGTGGCTCCGACTTTCTCGTCGTCGTTTGCAGCTCGCTGTTCGTTCAGCCATTTCGCCTTCGCGCGTAGCTGCTCTGCGAAGCTCAGGAAGTGCGGGAGCGTGTACTTGCGCGGACCGATAATCCCTACATAATCAACACCACATCCGCAACCGTTACCAATAAACTTATTCTCTGGCCAAGACAGACAGGCCAAAAAATACGGGCCCGAAACGCACCAGCGATAGCCTCCAACGCTTCGTCCGCCATGAATGGAACGCTCTCATCGTACGCCGCCAGCACCGCCGACGCCGTTGCTGGTCCCACCTGAATAAATAACCACCGCCTGCTAGTAAATGTAGTTTCCAACAGCTGTGACCGTCAACGGGCACAGTTGTCGACTGTAATGTACCCCTTTAAGCACGCAGAGCGCATCTGTAGCAGCTCGCAGGTCCCCGTTCTTGAGTTCTTTGAATGCATCGCGCGAGGCTTGCTTCACCTCGTCCTCGCTCAGCCCAGTAACGAACTTCATCAGCTGCGGCCGCCTGCACCGTCCAGAGCAGAGTCAAGAAGCGGCTCCACTGTCTATTGGGGTCCCAGCAACGAGAGCAACGCACCACTTGCCCTTCTTGAGCTTCCACTCCATGAGCCGCTGCAGCTCCTGCTTCTTCATATGCGGCTCAGGTTCGCGCCCCCGCAGAATCGGCGGAAAAGAGGCCAGATACCAGGCATCCAGCTCCGCGAGTTCGCTCTTCTACGATGGGGGAACCACAGCAGGCACAAGTCATTGGGCTGAATCGGGTCTATCCTCTCTGTTCTATAGAGCGCCTACCTGCACAGACTGCAGTACGGCGTCGTAGCGCGCCCAGAGCGCAGCCCACGGCGCCTCCGACGAGCTCCACAGCATCGTCACTTTAGCTCGGATACTTGGGGTGGTACACCGCACAGATCGCGAACAGTCGTCGGCTGTATTTTCAGAGCGTTTGATCGTCATTAGCCAGAGCCAATCAGCGCGAGGAATCTGCACTCTTGTGAGGCATACCCCTCGAACCCGCTGGCTACCTAGGATATCACATATCTTATCCGAATGCGATCAAGAAGGTTCAGTTTTGATATCCCATTCTAATAAAATATCACTTCTCGATTGGCGAGTATAGCTTCTTGCAGGTAAATATTCTGAGGAACGGCTTTATCCCCTACCCCGATGCCTACTCTCTATTTTTAAACTCGCACGTGAGCGAGCACAAAAATTCAGCCTAGCAACCAAGCAACCAAAAAGCGAGTGCCTGGCTCTTCCTGATCATCCACCAAGGTACTGTACATGTAACTAACAATTGCCGCCATGTTCATTATTATACGTGTCAAGTTGGTCGGTTGTTGCCTGTCCTGCGTGAGTCTCTTCTGTCAGCAGCTAAATCCGTGCGCCGTTTATTCGTTTATTCGTGCAGTCTGCAATCGGCGCCAGTTCCGACAGACACATCGAGACCAAGATGGACGAGAAGGAAGCCGCCAAGGCCAAGCTGCTCATCGCCACGCTGCAGAAGTACGGCTACGACCTGGAGGACCCGGCGCGCACCAGCTCCACCACTAGCACCAACTCGAGCTCCAGCTCCACCGAGTGGAGCCCTGATGACGACGTGGAGCCCGCCGCCGCTCGCCGCTTCAGCGTCACATCGTCTGCCGGTATCTTGGCGTTGCGGGACCGCAAGAACCAGCAGAGCGCACTGCACATCGCAGCTAAAAAGGGACACTTCGATGTTCTGCGCGCACTCGCCAAGCTGCCGCGATTGGCAGAGCACCTGAACGCTGGAGACCGCCACTGCAACACGGCGCTGCACTTCGCTGCCAGCAGCACCAGGTCCAATGCACCGGATCTAGTGGAGCTCCTGCTGAACTTGGGGGCCAACCCATCGGCCATGAACGTCCGTGGACAGACCCCGCTGGCCATTCACATCATGACAGCTAAACCCGAAACTCCTGTGACCATCACCAAGCTCTTTATCGACAAGTTCCGGCAGCTGAAAAGCCCGTCGTCCTCGTCGACACCCTCATCACCGTCGTCGCCGACGAGTCTCCGTGCGTCGGTACCGTGCGTGACGCTGAACGAGCTGGTGAACGGCGCCACGTACTTGCACATGGCTGTGGCTCGTCAGCTGGGCGAAATCGGCGGCGCGCTGGTGCAGGGAGGCGCTTCCATCAACGTGCCGGACCACAACGGCGTCATGGTGAGCGACACGATCCCGAAGAAGCTGCTGGTGAAGCTCATTACTTTCATGGCGGAGGGCTCGCAGGTTGCTCCATCGGACATTGTGCGTGGCAGCTGCAAGATCTGCCGCAACCCGAAGAGCCTGTTGGACCCGCTGAAGGACTGCGTCCTGTGCGGCCGCGCTGTTTGCAAGAACTGCTCGCAGAAAGCGTCGGAGATCCGCAAAACAACCTCAGATGGTAGCTACGCTACGCTGAAGGACAAGGATGAGGGCAGATTCTGTGCCGTTTGCTGCACCGTCAAGATTCTGAAAAGCAAAAAGCACAATCAGCGCGAGAACTTCAACAAGAAGCTCATGGGCTGCGGAATGAAATAGACTCGTGGGCGACAAGCAGCGCTCACGATTAGTGGCGGTACTTACTTAACGGGAGGAAGCGAGACGTCTTTGATATTGTGTTGTTTGCTGTTCTGTTTGGTTGGTTTCCTATTTGTTTTGGGGGGGGGGGTACCATGCATTTCTCAGTGTCTAAAGGTTACAGCGATGAGAGCCACGTTCAGATTAGCCCATGAGCGCGTTGTAGGAAAGGTAGGTGAGTGAGGCCGCCGTGAAGACCCCGCCAGCGTAGGCAAAAATGAGCGCCAGTCGCGGTGAGTAAAAAGCGTCACGTTCCACGAGATAACCGCGCGATACCTCGTACAGGAAGAGTCCGGGAACCGTGAGAGCGAGCACATTGCCCGCCACAGAGCCGACGAAAGCCATGACAGTGCCCAAATTACGCGAGGATACCGAGAACAAGTGCGCGACCAGCAAAAAGACCACCGTGATCGCCGTGCGGAACAGCAGACTCTCACGATCGTGGCCCAGACAGCAAATCTCCACGAGCTGACGCAGCGGCTGGAAAGTCATGGGCGTCTTGAACACCATGCTGATACCCAGCGCAAGGCGCGCGCCATTGATGAGCATGTCATCCACCGCAAATCCCGTTAAGATATCGCTCGGCGGTTGTCCGTGGAAGCACGCGTAGCCCAGGTACGCAAAGAGCAGGTAGATAAAGAGCCCCCAGACCACGAGCGCCTTGTGCACGTGCGTCATCTGCGTCTTGTCGTGGATCTCCTGGTACGCACGCGGGACATTCAGTTGACAAACGAAGCTCAACGTGACAATGGGCAGCGCGTACGCCAGCGCCGCAAGCTCCGAATTGAACTCGTCCGCCGGGTTCCTTGGAATCTGTGCAGCAAAGTCAGGGTCATTCTGCGCTGTACGGATTCCGAGTGCCACGAGGATGTAGAGCAGACACAGCAGCACCAACATGTTGGCGAAGCGGAGCTCGTGGATGGTCTCCGGCAGACACAACGGGATGGCCACGAGCATGAAGACCAGGCTGATGGTTCTGCGACTCATAATGTCCACCAGAAAAGGCTCGAACAGGTCCATGGCGATCACCATGTAGCTCACAATGGCTCCGAACAGCAGCGCGAGCGTCAGCAGCCGCACGGCCCACACACCTGCCGCCCCGAAGAGTCGGGAGCTCAGCGCCTCGTACGAGAACTCGCAGGCGGCGTCGCAGCACACGCTGAGCATCTCGCACGCGTGGAAGGCCAGCCACGCACTCATGGCGAACAGCAGCAGCGCTGGGGCTTGGCCCACGGCCTGCACGACGCCCGGCAGCGTCAACACGCAAGCGCCGGTCATGGTTGTGGCCAGTCCGAGGAACGACGAGAAGGCGGAACCTTCTTCCGTGTGGCCCGGAGCACGCGTGGGGGCGGAGGTGGGGATGGAGGAGGCAGCGGCGGTCAACAGCTTCTGCGACGGACTCAGCGCCGCGCTGGTCATCCGCAGCAGCGGCGACGACTCCCTGGAGGCCATGACGTCCTCCTCTTCAGGGCCTTCGTATTCGCAGCTGGGATAGTCCAAGAGGTCAGTATACTGAACCGCGCTAGTGTAGCGCGAGCTCACTTGAACCGTAGTGGCAACCACTAATGCAGCAGTGTAGCCATGAAGT